>BGPR01011434.1:0-48619 GCA_013235015.1 Araneus ventricosus
TTTTTTTTTTTTCATTTTAAGCCGAGTTAGAGTTTTTACTTTCTCGTACACGAAGTATACAAAGAGAAAATTGTAATCGTCAAAAAAATCGAACTCGAGATTTTGACGAATCTCCATGTTTTAGACCTCCCTGAGTCCGAAAAACACAATTTTGGAATTATGTCTGTCTGTGTGTCTGTGAACACGGTAACTCGAAAACTATTAGAGCTACAGGGATGAAATTTAGTATGTGGTCTTTAAACATAAGTTTTAGGTTTCTGTCAAATTTTGGACAAAATCCGTCCACGGGAAGTCTGTCTGTCCGCGGTCATGTGAACACTATAACTGAAAAACTTGAATAGCTAGATGAATAAAATTTGGTACACAGTTTTATCATCATGAATGTAGGTCCGTATAAAATTTTGGGCCAAATCCGTCAAAGGGTTGACTGTCTGTCGGTCTGTATAATCGCGTACTTGTAAAAATTACATCTCCTAAACCCTTTGGCTTAGATAAATAAAAATTGGTATGACGTTTGCTAATATTAATTATAGGTCTGTGCCCAAATTTCGTTTGAATCGGTAACGAAAAAGGCGTTCAAATTGCATAATTAATTTTTCTAATCCGATTCTCCATACGCATGCGTACTGGTAGCAATCTCTGTGCACGCGGAAGGATTACATCACTTTTCCCCTGTTTTACTTGCGTACTGGAAGCAATCTCTGCGCATGCGCAAGCTAATGAACGAGGTCTTCTCCTGTTTTCTCCTCTGCACACGGAGCTTGTGCATTGGCTACAGTTTGATAGAAAATAAATATTGCTAACTTTTAATACATACGCATCTCTTTCAATATGATTTTTCACCTAAATATTTTACTATCACTATAATCTAAAATGAAAAACCTTCTGATAGTCATTGAATTCTGGGTTACAGTAGGTTCGATTTTTTTATCCACGCAGGGGGAAGGGAAATGACAAATGTTTGAGAAGTATACGAGAAAGTTTAGGGGAGGTCACTCCCGCTGGTTTTATTTGAATTAAATCCTAAAATTTTTAAAATTAGATTATTATTGTTATACATTTTGTAAAAAAAAAATAACGGGGAGGTGTAGTTTGCTTACGTAATTATAAGAGGGGGGTTTGCGATTTGCTTATTTTTGCTGACAAGGGGGGGAGGGGGTCAAAAAATACCAAAAAATGCTTACGTAATATTTGAACGGCCCCTTTAATTCTTTATTTACAGTTTTTTTTTTATCGAAATGTAATGGCATATTGAGTTTCAGGGGCATTAAAGTTTTTTTTTACCCGATTGAAACGAAAATTGGACAATTAGGGTTAAAAGACCACATACCAAATTTCATTTATCTAAGTCGTTGCGTTTAGGAATTATCGTGTTCACAAGCATGCGATTACAGAAACCAACAGACAGTTAACGCGTCGAGGGATTTCGTCCAAAATTTAATACGGACCTACATTCCTAATTTTTAAAACTGTGTACCAAATTTTATCTATCTAGCTGTTTAAGTTCTGAAATTATCGTGTTGATATGAACCCTAACCTACAAATTCTCCTTGGACGGACTTTATCCAAAAATTGATTGAAATATACTAATTTTGTATTAAGTCCATATAAAAGATTCCTTCTTTCTAACTCTAACCGTTGTTGAGTTATTGTGTTCACAAACATAATTCCAAAATTGTGTTTTTCGGACTCGGGGAGGTCTAAAAACTGGAGATTCGTCAAAATCTCGTGTTGAAAAATTTACGATCAACGATTATAATTCTTTCTCTTTGTATACTTCGTTTACTAGAATGTAAAAAAGATCAAACTTTTTTTTTCCTATCAATTTTACGAAAATGCGCTAGCTACGAAGTAAAATATTATTGAATTTTTTTTTCTACAGACAATTTTTTGCAAACTTCGCAAAATCAAAGAATAAGGAGAAAAATTTAACACCTGTTCGAAATTAATCAGGTGCCTTTTCACAATTTATAAATGTCTTGGACGTTATCGGTGTGATATTCAAAAACATTTTTGGGCCTTTTCATACCAAATATAAAGGAAATTTAACTAACATAAAACTGACACTTTACTGTTTTTCTTAAAAAATAAAATTATAGATCTAATTCAAATATATCATACAGCTTGGAAAATAAATAAGAGTCTCATTATTATCCATTAAAGTTCAGAATGAAAATAAAAACCTGTTTATAAATCAGAATTTTATTTAAAAAAATTATACTTTACAAATCACAGCACACACACAAGATATTGTGATAAAACACACTGTCTAGCATGTGACGGTGGAGTTTGGAAATAATTCAATGCCTGAGACTACTATTATTATTAGAAGTACTGTCTTCAAACTCGTTAATAACGTGTCGGGATGCATTATAGGTTTGTAACACATATTAGTGGATTCTTGTCTCATAGCATCTGTTAAAATTCAGCTCGCAATTGGCATAAGAGCTACCAAAAGCAATGTAATTCAGGCATTTAGATTTGATCACTTAATGAAGAATGCATATTAGCAAAACTATAACGCTCAAGGAACTAGTGCATAAATACAGTATCATTGAAGTAAGCATTGATATTTTCTTAGAAATGGTTTTGTGTTCTTACATTTTAAAAAAGAAATAAACATTTTCACTGACTATTGAAATAAACTTAAACTGCAGATGTTATCAGACTCTTAATAAGATAACTAAAAGTCTGTTAAGATCATTAGTTGATATTATTCTTTACGTTTCCATGTAAACCAAAATTTTCTCTAACAAAAATACAATATTTTAAAACATAAAAAATAAAATTTTCATCCCTTTTCTTTAACATTTGTTTCAATGTTTGTTCAGAGTGAGCAAAAAATAAATTGAATAATAATTATTTGAAAAAATAATTGTTTTTTTTTCGGAATTTATTTCATTTTGATGAATTTAAAAGAAATTCTAAGTAGTGTAATATAGAAAACTCATATAGAAAAAAAACTGCTATAGTTTTAAAAAATCACACCTAAACCTTAGTTATTTTTTTTTCAATTCAATGTTATATAACGAAATAAACAACCCCCCTCTTTTCTTATCACCCCAGGCTTCTCAAATTTTTCTATGCTTGAATGGGGTATTGAAAGAGATTGGGCAACAAAATCTATTTTACTTAACAATTCGATTAAAACATTGATGCATTGAAATAAAATCTTATATAACATAAGTGTATTACGAGAAAACACTTGAAACATAATACAATTTCAATCCAGGCTGACAAACATTAAACCGGACTTATACAGAATCCAAATTCGGACACACACAACTAGAAAAAAAAAATCCAAAACTGACCATCTTTCTGAAAGAAGACCTCAATGCAGATAGCGTTAAAATGCCCCAAGCTATAGGGGTGTGGGGTCTTGGATCCTGTGGTATCTCTAATTTGCAGTAAGTACATTCTTATCAGCACTCATTGTGTCGACCGCTACCCTACCCAGCTAATCAATCAAAATGTCAAACCACGGAAGGGGGAAGAAATTCGGAAAATTACGTTCATCTCGCTTTAGAGACAGTTCACAAGAGACGTATATTTCAGTGCTGACCGCTTTCGGCGTATCTCTGACCACACGTTGAAATGCGTGTTATCCGCTTATGGGATAGTCCAAGGTCGACGTAGAAATACGTGTGAAACGCTCAGAGGGTTAAAACTCCTGGGGTCAGGCCCGAGAAATCTGCGCAAACTTTTTTCCTTCCATAGAGGCAGACCCGAGAAAGTCTCGGAAAAAAAAGTCCCTTATAAGTGTCAGACCCGAGATTTTACAGGTGTCAAGCGACGACATAAAGGAAGAGTCTGTGGTCGGGGAGGGTCAGTTTGAATAGATATAGTCTTTCAACTCGTATTGCGTTTAGCAGCGTAAAATCAGGGCCAGACGTCTCCTGCGTAGAATTCGCTGATCATTCTGAGTTGTTATTTTTTAAATTTGGAGAGTAAGTGTGTATCCAAAATGAGTGCCAATTAACGGGCATAAAATTGAACGTTTATAAACCTTGAATATAGATGTATACGTATTTTAACCCATATTTTACCACATCAAGAAAAAATTATATATTTGCAAAATAAATTCGATCACAGTCTAATGAGACCACAAGAAACAGTATAAAATGAAACAAATTAAGAAAACCTTATTGGTTACCTTTTTCCAAGCTATATATATGGCGATAGTAAAATCTGCTACTACATGCTTCGCAGTCAAACATCTCGGTTTAAATGGAATGGCAGAAAACATTCAACGCAAAGTCCAAAATTACGTTTTTGACAAAGAGTTAATGGTTTTTTGTGCAGTTTTTAAGCTGAAATCGGCGTTGTCTACCATTTGGATTTTTTTACAAGATGTGTTCACTTTGCAGTTTTAGGTAATTTGGGTTATTTTGCTGAATGCCCAAACTCCTGCTGCAATATTTCTAGATGCACACAATCCCAGATAAGCTAATGTAATATGTCGCTGTAATTCTAGGAATTCTAGAGCTTGTTCTGGAGCAAAAAATTTTGAAAGTTTCCAAGCTGCAACTAGTGATGTCTCAAGCGCATTTATGAATATTACCACTTTGTTCCTTGTATGGGCGAAAAATATGTTTCCATGTGATTATCAAACAAATCAGCACCATTCTTGTACTTATTATACGAAACAACACATGATGGTACGCCAACTTTCTGCTTTCCACCCTTCATTCTTCTCTCTACTTTCGTGAAGCATCTAGTGTCCTCAAAATTGGTGATCAATGACACAACTCGATTGTCATTCCAGCGAACAGCTGCAATTTCATTTTTAGTGTCAAATTTTCTATCGGATATTCCACGATCCATCTTTTCCAATATTTTGGACGATTTTAAAAGGCATTTTGCCATTCTATTCTCTCTAACTGTTCCTGTAGCAAAGAAACGCTTGCCTCTGAGGGAAACAAAATGATCATATGACGTTAAAAAGTTATCCTTATAAATTTTGTGCTTTGCTGGGATTTCAGCAACAGACAGCAAATTTTCCACTACTCTTTGGGATAATGTTTTCTTTTCTTTCTTTGATTTCATAGTCGTTTCAAGCCTTTCAGAACTGTTTTCTGAACCATTCCCTTTCTGTGCTCCTTGATATGGAATAATATAAAAAGGATATCCATCGAAGGATGAGAGTATCCAGAGCTTGTATTCAAATTTTACGGGTTCCCCTTTCATGTACATTTTGTATCCAAGTCTTCCAAAATAGCGCACCATTCTTTCATCCATACTTAAATGTTCCGAAAACACACCAAACTGTTGTAAAGCTTCGTTCAAAGAAGTGTAAATTGAGCGTACTTTGTAGTAGCGATCTGAATCAATTGCAGTAATGTCATTGAAGTGTAAATGCTTTTTGATATCGAAGTATCGCTTTCTTGCTATTGCTGGACTAACAAGCGTTATTCCATTATCAGTAGCGTTTTCCCAGTACATTTTTTCTCTGGATAAAATGTGATATCCACTATAGAAAATTACACCCAAAAATTGTTTGAATTAATCGATTTTCAGACAAAAGTCGTGATTATTTTTCTGTCCCGCATACTTGTTACTTTCTTCCACAGCTTGCGCAATCATATTTTTAGCCATTATCTCCAAAAGTTCCAAGGGTGATTTTCCTGAAATCATATCCTTTATTTTCTGATGATGCTCATTGTAGAATGATTCAGGAGATGATGGAAATTCCGGTGTCCGATAAGTCCATTTAGGTGTTGAAATAAATTCAGCATCATTTTTTCCCTTTAGAATTTCAATTGACCCAGCTGTTTCTTCTTGAAGCTTTTCGTCAAAAATAGCATGACCACGTTCAATGCTGGTGCGGCCATCATCAATTTCTTCATCATCAGTGACAATATCTGGATCAGGCGGCAATATTATCACTAACATCAGACTCATCGGCCAATGACATTAAATAGTCAAAGGCCTCTTCAGTTGTGAAAAAGTTCCGACTCATTTTCAGTACTGTTCCGGGAGGAATGGATGAGAAATCAACTCACACCTTGAACAGCAGTATTATTTTCCCTCCAAAAGATCCAATAAAACAGCACAAACATATTACTCAAGCTACACCACCAGGCTCTTGTTACAAGAAGACCGGATGTTTTTGAGTTTTGCAATAGGTAATCTATTCCATTTCCAGAAAATTCAAGCGTCTTTGTAAGGGTTCCGTACGCTTGCGTCATAGTAGCGGATTTTACTGTCGTCCTATTTATATGACGGCATCTAAATCCTTTGTAAAACCAGTTTTAATCTATATTTTTTTTGCATATTTTACTCAGCACTAATCTATAAGGCTTGTCATGTATAAACTTGAAAAGAATTTCGGTATTTTTTTCAAACAATTTTTTAAAAGGAAAATATAATTAAAGTCAAATAAAATAGTAAAAATTTGCCAAAATCAAAAATCTTTAAAAAATGAACTTATAATGATAATAAATAACACTCATCAATCTTAAAAAATATTTTAGAAGCGGAACAAAAATTAAAGAAAAAACGATATTGGCTGAGAAAATTCGACAAATGTGAGTGGTCCGATATATAGGACGATAGTAAAATACGGGTTAATTAGCTTAATCTACAGATTTTAAAATTTCTAACTAAAGAAATGCTTTTAATTTAAAAAACAAGTAAAAGGAATATAAAATAAGAAAATTAAAAAGTTGACGATTTTCTTATTTATCGATTACTTTAATTGAAGGACATTCGAATTCAAATTGCTTTTGAAACTTAATTCTTAATTTTTGAATATTAAATACTATACATATGTACAAAAAGTTACTTAACATATGAGTACGATTATGCCTTTTCATGAAAACTTTTACTTTGTTTTCATTTATTAGTGTTAACCAGCGGGAGTGGCCTCCCCGAAACTTTCTCGCATACGAAAAGTAATGTGGGGTGTGTAGGTAAATATTCCCAAGGCCTCGTTATTTTGAGAAAAAAATTATGAATGGTGATTTACAATGAAACATATCAAATTCATGAATTCCTGAAACTTAATATTTTGCAAAAAAGAATTGCGTATGTTCTCAAATTTTACGCGCGCTGAGGAACTAGAACTTTATTTAACGTTTTTGACTACGAAATCTTACTGCTGATATCACGCAAGATTCACCATACCTTCCATCTGGAGAATGTCAGAACGAACTTTGATTCAGGGGTTGCCATAATTTCCGAAGAGCGACTCGCTACAATTTCCTGCGTAGACTACCAAGGTCAAACGCCAACCATACTAACTTTAGCGATATAATTTGATAAACGAAACGCTCGCCAACACACAGTCTCAATGTGCATTTTGAACTAAATATGCAATTTGAACACCTGGGCACAGATCTATAATTAATGTTAGCATACGTGATACCAAGTTTTATTTATCTAAGCCAAAGGGCTTATGAGATACAAGTATACGATTATACAGACCGGCAGACAGTCAACCCTTTCACGGATTTGTCCCAAAAGTTTATACGGACATACATTCATGACGATAAAACTGTGTATAAAATTTTATCCATCTAGCTTTTCAAGTTTTTGAGTTATAGTGTTCACATGACCACGAACATACAGACAGACAGACTTCCCTTTGACGGATTTTGTCCAAAAATTGATAGAAACCTACAAATTATGTTTAAAGACCACATACCAAATTTCATCCCCGTAGCTCTAATAGTTTTCGAGTTATCGTTTTCACAGACAGACACACACACAGACAGACACACACACACAAATCCAAAATTGTGTTTTTCGAACTCAGGGAGGTCTAAAACGTGGAGATTCGTCAAAATCTCGAGTTCGAATTTTTTGACGATTACAATACTTTCTCTTTGTATACTTCGTATACGAGAAGGTAAAAAGGATAATGGACAAAATGTATGTAATCAACTTGTTGAATTGTTTTATTCTGAAAAGATTAACATTGATTATATAAAATCATATATTTTCATAACGTAACGAGCATTACATAAGATTCTTACTTGGGCCTTTTTTCGGAATTAAGAAATGAAATAAGTTTCTTCCTTATGTTTATGAACACGAATAAATGAAAAGTTAAAATTAATTTAATGTCAACGCAGCAAGTATATTTTTCCCATGGAAAAATTATAAGTAAAGTGCATAACTTAAGGGCATCTATCATTTTAAGATTTCAAAACACGGAACTTTTTTTTCACAGTAGCCGCCCTTAACAGATTCCTAGATTCACCCTTGGTTGCAAATACTACATTTTGAAAATAAAAAAAAATAAAATCGCAATAATGCAGATACATAGCATAAATCGTCACCTCGAAGTCCGAAACTTCGTATTAGATACCTTATTTAAAAAATTGTTTTCAAAATGTGGAAGAAACAAAAATATAACATAGTGTTACTAATTGCGATTATTGCTTTAAACACACATTTTTAAGTACTACAAAACATTTACACATTAAGTTTTATAAAATTAGAACTTCAAAAAATTAAGTGAAAAAGAAATATAGAAAAAGTAAACATTAATAATAATGACAACGATACACCTTTTATTCTCGCTAACGCAGCAGCATTAAGTGATTTCATCATCAGAATATTCCAAGAATTTTTTAAACAGAAATAAACGTATTTACAAACAGAAATTATCAAATAATTAAAACATAAATAAGAAAATTAGAAAGAAAAATACAATTAGAATGAAAGCAAAGTGGAAGAAAAATGGAAAAGAACTAGAATGGCGATTCTTCCTCAGAGGCCACACGCCATTTTAGTTCTAAAACAGGACAAAATTTTCTCAATCAAGGAATGACCATTAGTCAAAAATTATTCCCTTATGTGGCCCGAATTTTGTCCAACATCTGAAAATAGGATAAAAGGAAAAAAGAAAGAAAAAACTTAACAAATACCTTTAAAACAGAAGCAATAATGAGACAGAAACCAAAATGCAAAAATTCACCCTTTTTCAAAACAGACGTTTTAGACAGACGCTTTTTATAAAAATACCTAAGTCACGATTAATAGAATTAACAATAATCCTAATTATCCTAATAATCCTAATTAATCCTAATAGGACCAACTTTATTCCTAAGCCTAAATTTAGTTCCCTTTTTCATAATATCTCTAAGAGATTTGAATTTAACAATATTTAAATTACCCGTGACAATATGTCCCCTATCTTTATCCATGTTCTTCTAGAGAATAGTTTGAATTCTTCTACATAGATGGAGCTAGGGGCTTGCTTCTAGATGTTATTTGGCTTTCTTTGTCTAGAGCGTCTGTTTTGAAAAAGGGTGAATTTTTGCATTTTGGTTTCTGTCTCATTATTGTTTCTGTTTTAAAGGTATTTGTTAAGTTTTTTCTTTCTTTTTTCCTTTTATCCTATTTTCAGAGGTTGGACAAAATTCGGGCCACATAAGGGCATAATAAGCATTTTTGATTAATGGTCATTCCTTTATTGAGAAAATTTTGTCCTGTTTTAGAACTACAATGGTGTGTGGCCTCTGAGGAAGAATCGCCATTCTAGTTCTTTTCCATTTTGCTTTCATTTTAATTGTATTTTTCTTTCTAATTTTCTTATTTATGTTTTTAGTACACAACTTGAGAGAGAGAGAGAGAGTAATTTCAAAATATAAAATATTAAGAAATGAACACTTTTCAGTGAGAGATTTTTTGAAATGCAGAGGCTGTTCGATATTTTTTAGACGATTTCGTTTGACTGACGGAAACATTTGTTGACGTGGAAAAAATATTTTCACTACAATTACTTTTTTGAAAGTATGAACTCTCATCTCCCACACAAAAGTTTCGTTTACATGCGAAATGGGGTTTTTAAAGACGCGATGGATGGAAGGCTACGTTTTTGACTTTCCAAAGAGTTCCTTTTCCTTTTTTCTTATTCAGATATTCAAAGACGGTGTGGAAACCATAGTTTTTTATATCATAAGTCGCGATAGGTAATATTGTTAACAAGAAAGGAAAAAATTTGTCTAAGCCTGTTTTCAAGTGGGAAAATTATTCCAAATACGTATCCAAGAGAAAAAAGCAGTTCTGCGAATATTGCAAAGGTGAGATCTTTAATGATAAGTGAAAATCCTCCAAGTCAAAGGTTAGTTTCAAAATACTCACATCAAATGCAAATAAAATTAAAACACTGATTTGATTCTTAAAAAGGCCAAAAAATACAATGATCGTCGTCTTTTTCCACGTCATATCACTGGACGCAGGATGCGCTGCAGAATTCTTTATGAAAAGCATTTATCCGGAGAAAAATGGAAAATTGTTTTTAATATAGATGGAGCTTGGGTTTATTTAAATGATTGAAAGAATAGAAGATCAATTTATTATCATCAAAGAGGAGAAAAAATCTTAAAACATGGTTTAAAGAATCTAAGGACAGTCTTTTTAAGGAATTTATAATTGTTGCTAGTTTTTCATATAATGGTAAAATAAAAGTAAAGAGGGTGTAGAAAAATGTTAAGATTAACTGCAAATACTATCAAGAATATATTTTATTCCCAATCTTCTAATACGGAATATCATCTCTTTACGAACAATGCCGTTTATCAGTAGAACTGTATCAAGACAAAGCAAGCAGCCACACATCACGATCCTTTCTTAATTTCCTTAGAAAAAATAGAATCAGAAATGGATATTAAGCCTGTAACTTTTAGTGATATTTCTGCTAATTCTTCTGATGCATCATCTATGGACTTTTGAGCTTTTGGACTGTTTAAATGCGTCTAAAACGCCAATCTACAAACTTTTGTGGACTTTGGAAAACTGTTGAAGAGGAATGGCAAAATAAATCTATAAAGGTATTATTTTAATGGAAGTTACGATATTAAAAGATTGTTAAGAATAAGGGTTTTGAAACTGAGCATTTAAAACACAAAAAGTTTTGTAAAATAGTTTTGTAAATACCATAAAAATCTTCTAAAAATGTGCGAAAAGC
Source organism: Araneus ventricosus (assembly GCA_013235015.1). NCBI lineage: Eukaryota > Metazoa > Arthropoda > Arachnida > Araneae > Araneidae > Araneus > Araneus ventricosus. The sequence continues at coordinate 10,919 of BGPR01011434.1, forward strand.
CTCGGTATTTAAGAATTTCTCGTATTCAATAAGCAAGAATGGTTGGATCTTTGAATTTAAAAGGATTATTATAGTGGAATAAGGAGGTACCTAGTATTTTTTCTAGGACAGCAAAAAGCTATAACTCATAGCTAGAATTCGTTTTCAGCCACAATCAATTCTAGATCTTTGTGGGAAATATCAAAAGAATAAAATCTGAAAATTTGCCACATAATTTTAGCAACCTAATTGTCACAACGAACTTTTGTCAACTAAATAAGCGATATCAAGCGATATATGTGAAATATTTCGTATTTATAGAAACTAATCATAGAAGCTATTTTTGAACAGAAAATTATCATTTTGAACCATGTTCGCATGGCGAATATGATACCTGAGTCGGCAGATCCCGTTATACTGGACTCAACACAACACAGAGAGGACATTTAATCCGTGAGGCTTTTAACTTGCACTAGGCAAGTTTCCAAGATGGATCTTCGGTGGAATCATATCTGGAACCCGATATCTTACAATCCCGCAGCTGATGTTTTGCCGGAAGATCCTGGATCATATCTTTCAAACTCTCCATCAGTTAAGAACGACGAGTTAAGCTGTGAATGACACGATCGTTTTCAAAAACTCATTAATTGGCGCCTAGTTAATCTAAAGGTTAAAACTCAAAATGGGATTTTGTATTGTTGGAAGAATTTCCCTCTCACTAATAAATTATATTTATTTTAAATGTTTATTTCTCTTCGGATATCTGCCTATTTAAAAGCTGGACTCTCAAATTCCCCGTTATGTCTTAGCTATTCGCTTTTAAGGGGCAGCAAACGGGTAAATAGCGAAGTGTGAAAGAAAGTATGGACAGAAGAAAGAGCTCTGTGAGAAGTAAAAGACCAAGTGATTATGCATGTAATTCGCGAGTCCTTGGATGCCACGCTAACGACCACTTTTCTTCAGATAGAAGACGGAATTTTAACGGACGAGGCATTGATGGTGCTGGGGCATTTAGATGGCGTTTGTTTTTCTCGGCAATTTAACTGGATTTCTGATGGGATTGAGTGTATTAAAGGGTCACATTGTGAGTGAGTGTAGAGGCCATGAAAATTATATAATGTCACATCGGTTTCTTTCTTGATCTTGGATATTACAGGAACACCAAGCTGATGCTTCTTAAAGAGCCGCACTCTGGGTTAACTATGAAACGATCATCTTTCTCCCTTTACACTCCTTTGAAACGAGGTAATGGTAGTGTTCACTATTAATTTTTAGAGTTTTTTCTTAACATTGAATAATGAAAATTCTTCTGAATTTTTATGACGTTTTTTTCAAATTCTGCTGTTGGTGATTTTCGTTTTCTTCTTAGTGTATTAGATTTAGGTTAGCACATAAAACAACCACAAATTGTCAATATTATTGTGATTCATATCAAGTACACTGGTACCCAAAAATAATGCACAATTCTGAAGTTGTAACAAAATTGGAGTTAATATGAATACTATGGTTCGCAAACCGCTGCTGAGAATCGTGGGACATCTATCGTCGGAAATCACATTTTACAATGAAGATTCTGTCACGAGAGCAATTGGGGACTACCAGAAAGCGATGAAGGCGAAAATGGAGTTTGACCTATCCTGTTTCATAGAATGCTGATAACGAGATGTAGCTTTCATCAATATTTATATTCAATGTTCATAATACTTACAAAAGATTTTCGTAAACGTAAATAAATATTTTCTTAAAAATTCCCTAATTTTTCAGTATGTTTTTTGTTTATAATGTGCTGAGTTTCCCACCAAATTGTACAAAACTTACAGAATACTTGACAATATGTAAAAGAAGCATTGTATTAAAATTCGAATTCAAAAATTTGAATATTAGAGGAAATATGAGCATTTGTAGCAAATAATTTTTTACGGCGCATGTGCTAAACGTATCGTAATTTTTTTTCATTATTCAGAGCCAGATATATAGGGCAATTTCTAAAAAAATTCCAGTACAGTACCTAAGAGAAGCTAAGTGATGAGGATTCTTGAACAAACTAATATTTTTAAACTTGAATTTTCGAACAGTAATATTGAATTTTATGAAAATGGAATATCCTGAATACTCATGTATACCTATAAGCCTATACCTAAATACATAATTTAAATCACAATTCGACGATTTCTATTCTTAGATTCAAGTTTAAAACATAACAGTTTGTGCAAGATCCCTCATAATTTAGATTCTCTTAGAGTGTAATGAAATTCACAATGTTGCAATGCAGATATCTTTCTGAAAACTTATGGTATTTAACTGGAATTTTTAAATAAGTGCCCTATATATCTGGCTTTGAAGCTATGAAGACAAATTATGCTGCGTCATGCACAAGCACAGTAAAAATTATTTACTACAAATGCTCATATTTCCTGTCATATTCAACGTATTTGCTACAAATTTTAATACAATGCTACTGTAACATATTGTCAAGTATTCTGCAAGTTTGCACAATTTGGTGGGAAACTCTGCATGTTATTAGCAAAAATCATGCGGAAAGATTTGGGATATTTTAAGAAAACTTTTATATCTACCTGAATATTTGTTCTGTGTTTACGAAAAAATATATAAATATTATGCGTATCAAACATAACCATTGATGAAAACTACATCTCGTTATCAGAATTTTATGGAACAGGATGGGTCAATCTCCATTTTCGTCTTCATGCCTTTCTGGTGGCTCCTATAATTGCCCTCGTGACCGAAGCTTCACCGTAAAATACGAGTTCCGACGATAGTATGCCCCGCGATTCTCAGCAACTGATTGCGAACTATAGTATCCATATTAACGCCAGTTTTATAGAATCTTCAAAATTGTGCATTATTTCGTGACACCAATGCATGTTTTCAGAATACTTAACTTTTAAATCAATAAGTTGAAATGTTAAAGATATCACTTAGATTTAGAATTTGAGGCATAGGATCATATTTCACTATTATTCGTAAGACTTTACTAATTTACTTAAACTTTTCTTTCACAGCATGTTATTTATCAGTAAAATTGTTAATATATGTTCTTCCTATTTTAGCATGGTGTTTGTAATTTTTGTAAAATAAGGATTACCAATTGCAATCCATACTTCCAAATTCTAGGAAATTTATGCCATTCTTTACCTGGTAATTTTAATTTAAACTGAATTTCTCTTAATATAAGCAAAATATTATTATTGTTTTATCTTATAAATCTTACTTTTTATTTCTCATATATAATTATTTTCTGATTTCTTGAGAGAGAATATTTTGCAATTAGAATTGGGATTGAAGCTATAATTAATGTTTTTTCGGGTGGGGTATTAAGTAACTTCATAATCCAGAGATAAAACACATGATTTCCCTTAATGTATGTACAATACTGAATTTTAAGTAAAATGGAATTGTGTAAATTATCTAGTACTAAATTCCTAAGTTTACTAAATTTATCACGTAGAGATCATGAAGAAAGTTCCAGAAAGGAAACTTTTGAAGGAAGAGTAAGGAATGTTATGTTAGCTATTTTCCTATCGAAAAAAAAAATTTTACAGAAAGGTGTACTAAATAAAATAGATGTTTAATACGCTAAATAAAAGGAAACATGACTTTCATAAAGCCACACTAACAGAAAAAAATATTTCAAAGAGTCTATCCTAAGAGCATGTCTATCTGAAAGCAATAGAAAAATATTTTTCAATAATTGCTTGAATAATTTCAGATTTTTTTTTCTTTGGAAGATAACCCTCTGGAAACAAAATATTCACTTCAAAATAAATTTTATTATTGAAAGTATGTTTTACTGTGGGGTCCTGCAATATTTCAACATGCTGATGAATTGAAATCCTTCAAATTTTAATCGGACACTTAGTTCAATGTAAGTTATAAAACAGAAAAACTGTTCCGTAAAAATCTGAAAAACTTCTTTTCAGAGACACAAAACCATATTTATCTCAAAATGGATTTTAAATTGAGAAAATACTAGAGTTTAAGAAGTTTGTTTCGCAAGACCAATGTGCATTTCTTATTTAGTTTTATATGAGCGAAATGATAATTCAAAATCTTACGCAAGCAGAAAGAAAATGTTCTTCTCTTTTAAATCGTTAAAGTAAATTGTACTGTTATGATTAAGATGTGTTTTGATGTAAAAAAGGTTTCACAACTTTCGTTTGAAGAATTTCAAACAGTTTCCACATTTCGTATCCATAATAAATTAGACGCGTCAAGTTTCTAAGGCAATCTATAAAGAGAAAAGAGCTCGACTGGAGCAAAGAAAAAAAAAGGAAATATTCTAACTTGAATGATTTTGACATTCCAATGAATATATTATAATACTGAGTTACATTTTACATTACATTCCATAGGGAATTAACGCTTAATTAGCTCAGTTTATCTGGTACGTTATAAACAAAACTTAGAGTTCTTACTATGAATAACACACAAGGAACGAAAAGAAAACTAATATATGAAGATGTAATTTGTTTTTCATCCTTTTGTAAAAACTTTCAAGCAAAGAAGATTTTATATCGAAGCCATAAAGGCTAAAGATATTATTGTTTGTTCAAATTCTTATTATCATTATTCATTACCAATTGTATAACTATAATTTATTAATCAGTAAAGATAGTTTTTCAGTTAAAAATATGCCAAAATTTACAAAATTTGTTGATTCTAGTCTAACGTTTTTCCATTGGCAATTTAAGAATATTTTATCCCTTTTCTTTCCTTTTGCATACACATTTGTTCGTTTGTCTTTCTTTAGATACATTAAAGAATAAGACTTTAAGTCATAAAAGATAAAGTCTTCTTTTTGAAAACCTCAATTTTGCTGTAGCACTCTTTTTCAAACTATGGTAAAAATTGGCAGTACGCGCACGGCGTTGCCTGTGGAATCAGGACTTCAACAAAATGAAAAAAATAATAATAAAAAACGCTCACAATGACACGAAAAAGTTTTGAAAACAAAATCAAAACAAAAGATACTCATTATTGACTTTATCCCTTATTTTTCTTCGATATAATGACATTTCAACTGTAGGAAAACAGTACAGAGTACGTTAATCTGAAACAATATTAAAAAATTGCAACATGGAAATGATTATTATACAGAAAGCAAAATATGCGAAACAAATGCACACGTTAAGACAGTGAAAAAAATAATAATCGAAGGCATTCAGTTGAAGTTTATGATGTATCCTGCGCTCTGCACCGTCAGCCAATGAAATTGCAACAATGCATGTTGGCAAGGCTTGCCGAATGAAATTTTAAACAATTTCAAATGGAACAATATGACAAACATAATTTCTGTGGTGTTTAAATATATCCAAAATGAATCAGAGAAGAAGGGGGAAAAAGACAACGAGATGAAATCTCCCACTTCAGGTTTAAACTTTGAAGCCACATTATGTCAATAGCTCCTTGAAGACATATTAATTTTTTCAAGTCTTCTGTGAATAAAAATATCAGACGCGATGCAAAGGGATAATGACGTAAATTTGTTTCGACGAAATGAATGTTGCCTGTGGAATCAGGACTACAAATCAACAGGAAATCAGGAATCAGCAAAATGAAAAATAAAAAAAAAATCGCCCACAACGACACGAAAAAGTTTTGAAAACAAAAGATACAAATTATTGATTTTCCCGTTTACTTTTTTGCGGTAATGACATTTGACAGTTTAGAGTAAAAAATAAACCGATATTTTCGAAAAACATTTTAGGATTTAAAAAATTGATTCCTATAAACCAGGTAAAATGTTAAAGAATGAAAACTGAATGAAATCTTAAACGATTTCAAATGGAACAATACGCCTCGAAAGATACAGACAAACATAATTTCTATAGTATTTAAATATATCCAAAATGAATCAAAGAAGATGAAGAAGAAGGAAAGAAAAAAGAGAGATGAAATCTTCCACTGCAGATTTAAACTTTGAAGCCACATTATGTAAATATCTCCTTGAAGTCATATTTCATTTTTTCTAGTCTTCTCTAAGTAAAAATATTAGCCATATGTTCGACTATCAAACAGTATAATAACAAACAAATTAAAAAAATGATCTGTCGATATGAAGCAATGGGGTTATGACGTCACATGGTTTCGACGAAATGCATGTTTGGAAAATACGTCACGCGACCTTGATTATGAAGAATCATGTAGGGAATTTTGAAGCGAAATTTTTTATCACTTCAGAAAAAATTAATTAAAAATCAACCAACTGTTAAATTTTAACCATTCTTATTATAAATCACAGAGAAACGTTATGTTTATTATTTCAACAAATTTCAAATTGATAAAAAAAATTGGAACGGCGGATGCAAGAAATTTAAATTCCAAACAAAGTTTTATAGACTTAACCGAGTATTTTTTTAAAAATTCTCAAAATTCAGTAAATTACATTAGAAATTCAAAAGGAACTTCATTAGATCGGAAATCGTGTTCTTTTTCGAATAATCTTTTTTTCGATGGTGTATCTATTTTTGTCGTACAATTATTAGAAACCATTCTAATGAGAAATTAGTGCGAAAAATCAACCATGTCAACACAGAACATTAAATAAAAAAAATTCTAGATTTTCTCTATGCCAAATTTCAAGGCTGTAAGTGCGATATAGTCGTCTAGACATCGCACGCAGGCGCACACACAAACATTGCCTTTTATAAGTATAGATTAGCTTATATACCGGATGTTGTTCGGGTCATAATTTCTTTCATAAATATTAAATTTTAAACTTCGACTAGAATTTATTCAATATCAAGAAACCAAGTTTTATACTCCGCACATCGATTTTAATGCATGCAGTTTTAAGTTTGAACTGAAGCATCGGATCTATCACGCCTCCTTTTATATTACTGAAACACTTTCCAAAGATCCTTAACCGCTATTCTACACGTATTTCGAAAGTTGCAGACTAGACAAGACATTCTGAAAGAAAATGAGCTATGATTTTTCAGAAGTATATAGAATATTCTAAAACGTTGTGGAAACACTTAGGAATTTCTAAAAAGTTTGAACTTTGTTGTTTGAAAGTTCAAAATATTTTCGTATGTTTGAGAAATTTTAGAAACTTTCAGAATATCCCAAAATTAGAGATCAGATAATAACTTGCTGTCTATACAAGAGTTACCAGACTGAACAAACAGAGCAATCTCTCAAACATCATCTTTTTTTTTCTCCTGCGGAATTCGAAGGTAAAATCAAATCAACTAAATTTCACCCAGTGATATTCAATATAGAAGATAAAATTTCCTTTTCAAGTAAACAAATACAGAATATCAATATCAACATTTTCACTGATGGTTCAAAAATAGACGACAGAACAGGAAGCGCATTTTCTTTTTGACACAATTATTAAATCACAAGTCATTGATTGGGTAATTGGAATTCTCATAACTCTGTATATCAAGCAGAACTAATAGCTATCAAAGAGGGCTATAAAGAAGCAAGCAACAAAACACGGACAGTGAATCTAGCTTTCATTCTATCTCTTCCATTAAAACGAAAAGTCCAATAGCACAGGGCATTCAAGAAATTCTGCTAACTTCATCTTCTATTCAATTATCATGGGTCAAGGCCCATATCGGCATCCCCAAAAAGGATTCAGCTGACGATCTCGCAAAATGTACTGCAACACAATCTACCAGCATCCAGAGGCATTCTCAAAAAGAAATTGTTAGAAATTTCAAGAAAAAGATGGCAGCATCAATGGGACACAGGAAATGCTGACAGAAATATTTGCAAAATCAATTATGGCATCGCGATGAGATTCTTTTTAAAACAGGACATGGGCCCTTCCGAACTTATCTAAATCGGTTCAGTCTACGTTCAGAGAACAAATGTTGTTGCGGCGAGCAACGAAGTCCCATTTACTATGCCACAGAATTCCCACTTACCGGCTCTTTCACCTCAAGAAACCAGCACCGATATATGAGGATCTCTGGTGGAGACGAATAATAGCATTAACAATCTCTCGAGCGAAGATTAGGAATTTAATGGATTTTATTAAAAATTATGAAAATATTATGTTTCCATCCTTCTAATTGAAAATTTCATAGTGAATGCTTCATGATGGTTAAATGGAAATAAATTTCACTTTTGTTTTTGTCATCTCTTAAACTTCTAGCATTTTCTTTTACTTTATTTTTCTGTTTCAATTTATTCATTTTAGGCATGTCGATGTTTAAAATTATGTTCTGTTAATATTATCTGTTTTCAAATCATGTTATTCAAATTCTAAATTTGTAAATTTTTTTGTGGGGTCTTTCAATAAAGCTTCCCACATACCTATCCAACAGAACTCCCGGCACCGAGTTCGGGGTATGCGTGGTGATAAAAATAAAGAATGATAGAAAATGTTATGGAATTCGTAGAAAGATATATATATATATATATTTCAAAAATTTAAATATAGATTAATAATGTTCCTTCTCGTTCTAAAATGCAGTAATGCTCAAGAATATTCAAGAACCGTATAGAATATTCCAAATTATTTTATCGTCTTTTAGAAGATCTACAAAGTTTAAGAATATAATATTGTTAGCAAATGTTTTTTAGAATAGAATTCGAGAATTTTGAACTTTTTCCGATTTTTAAGGTTTTCTGATGTCTAAAACCCACAGTGTTTTTGCTCATTTAGTAAGCAATATATATCCCAAATTGATTTGAAATAGGACCTGTGATTTAGAATATGTGGAAATATGCATATATAAATACAGCAACTTATTTATATTAACCTTCGGTCGGGCGCATCTAATCTGTTAGATGCAGCTCCCATATTTTTTTGTGCTTTAGTTCGGGTCTTACCGAGAAAAGGGTGGGACCTCTAGTAGCTTCTTGGCTCCCTACCACTCATAGTAGGGTATCGTGGTTTTTCTCCAGTGGTCTGTTGGGGTGCGTGGGGGCGCATTAATCTGGCCGATGAGTTGCGCCCGTTTACGTATGTATTATTTATTTCCTGGTTTTCAAAATTTTTCTCAATATTTCTATTTATATACCTGCGAAAGTTCGTATACCTGTGTGCCAGCCCTAATTAAATGATATTGATCGTTATTTCCAGTATATTGTTTCTTAAATGTCGAATTATTGCAGGCTCTCAAAGAAAACAATTGTTATAGTTAAAGAATCAAACAGGAAAACAACTCTTTCCTGAATTTCTGGACATTTTGTTAATTGAAATTGCAAGGAATTACAAAAAAGTTATTTTAAAACGCAAACATAGCTTTGTATGACCGAATTGTTTAGTTTGATAAGTTTTTTCTTAAACTTAAACAAAAATTTAACTTTTATTCTCACAGATAAGTTGCACTCAACCATGTTAGCATTTGCATTGCACCCGACCGAAGATTAAACAGCGTTCCAGCTAAATTTCTAATTTGCAGTTGTATACTAAGGTAAGAGTGTTTTTATTCAGTTCAATGCAAATAAGATCCGATTCTCCAGACAAATGTTATAAAACTCTTCGACCCAAATGTAGAGTTGCAAGCAAAAAACTGTTTTGGCTTTAGTATCTTGTGTCGTGTATGCCGAAAAAAGAGGAAAATTGTGCTTGTAATTTCACGTATACAGAATGAGAATGATGAGACATAGAAAAACCCCAAATGAATTAGGATTACAATACTGCCAAATCTGGAGTCGATGTAGTTGATAAATTGTGCCTAACCTTCAATGTGGCAAGAAATTTCCAAATGTGGCCAACGAGGATCTTCTCCATTCTGAATATCTCTGGTGTGATATATGTTTCAAACGGTGTTTCATATCCCAGACCAATGTTGTTCAAATTTTGTTAGTTGAAATTGCAAGGAAACAAAAGAAGTTATTTAAAAATGCAAATCTAGATTTGTATAAGTGAAGAGTTCATTTAGCTAAGTTTTTCCTTAAGCCTAAGCAAAAATTCAATCTTGAATCTTACAGATGAGTCGCTTCCTACCTTAGGATAAGATTTACTGCTCTCTTATACATGCAGTACTCAATTCCCATATACAAAGAATGGTTTCAAAACTTGAGCGAGTCTAGTAACTGCTACGATAGATCCGGCCATTGGCGGCCATTAAAGTAAGAAAATACAATCGTTTAACCCTTGACAGTATAAAAATAACACAAAATTAAAATAGTAAACTTTTTTTCGTAGGAGCAAATGGATTCATTACCCTCTTACGATTCATTATCCTCATGATACGTGATATAGCTTTACTAGTTTATATTCAAATTATGCAAGTGTCAGAGAATTAGGGCAATATAAATTAGTTGGAAGAAATATAAGAAAATATAAAGAGATATTGAAAAAAACTATGTTTCAAATACTGTTAAGAATGCCGAAAGAACTATAGAAGAACAGCAATAAATTAATCAAGCTTTACTATAATTCCAAATAAAATACTCTTTTAAATATTCAAGTTATTTTTCTACCGCAATTTACCAACTGAAAAAAAACATTCTTTAACTATTAGAAAAAAAATAAAATAAAAACTTGAATTCTAGTTTTGAAATAATTTGTTATATAATCTAAGGAATGCTAAGAAAGCATATTAAATTTAAGAATGCAGATGTTAAGTTTCACAAAATGAAGAGAAAAAAGATTTCCGTTTCTCAGGATTCAGAAAATATTGCACTGAAATAAACAAAATCGAGCATGAAGCCTGCACATGGATATGAAACCCTTTTTTTTTTGTAAGAAATAAAATTGAATGGTAATGGTAATATTTGATTCTAACTCACTTTTTTGGGAAAAATACTTTATTGTAAAAATTGTGGCTAGTGGAGAAATGAGGTATTTCAAAATCATTGAATTTGCTGGTTGCAAATTTAAAAGTTGTATTCATTGTAAAACAATATGCATTTGTGTGTATAAGATATAAAAAATGTTTTTTTTTGCTGTTAATGAATATAAATTTTATTTTAATTTTAATTTTAAGTTGATACTTCTGAGTAGAGATGAAGCAAATATCCTTTTCGACATGAATTATTGAACTTTACATAAATTTATATGGGATAATTTGTTTCCCTCAACGAATATTTCGCATTACAAGTAAGTTAGTGGAACGAATTATAAACGCTAAGAGAGGTTCCACTGTATATACACAGCCATATAACAGCGCAAAACACAAACAGATAGCCCAGCAAAAAATTAAAATGAAAGAAAGAATCCATTGAAACTAGCTAGACTCACAATGAAATATACTTATGTGTGCTGGTTGACAGGTAACTTAGAACTTATCCGCTTTTCGTTTCTTGAGGCTGTGTTCTGCTTACGGCAGTTCACTGACTTTTAAATCCTCATTGCAAGTCCAGTAACTTCTGCAAGTGTTGTCTTCTCAAAATGTCACTTAATAATGATAAAAAAATTATTAAATCAGCTTAATAAAATTCTACGAATTATTTACTTTTCATAGAAATTTGTTTTTCAGTTTAACCGACTAATTTTTATGACATCGTTCATTGCAAATGCATGAAATGAAAAAAAGGAGTAGTTGATAATGAAAAACGAAGGGCCTTTTCTGATTCAGATGGCCAAATTTAATAAAAAGAGAATGACAAAGTTTTTAAAAAAGCAAAATCATAGATGGCTTATGTTATTAATTATTTAAAAAAACAGTTTGAACGTAACCAAAATTATTTATCTTGTGTTTCTTGCCATCAATTCTTTCTGAATAATAACACTAATACTCCAGGCATTTCCTGTGGAGTTACGGTAAATCCCATTAGCTTTCTTAGAAAAAGAAAATTCCTCTAGGAAGAAAGGTATTTGTCCATCCATATTTTTTTTTGTCCATCTTTTGTTTCCATTTCCATCCACCATTTGTCCATCCATCCATATACTCCAATCAGGATTTCACAAATCTTTCGCTTTAAAGTGGAGAACAAATTTAGTACAAGGAAATAAGTTGGTGAGATAATATTTTTAACATTTAAGTAATTTTTCTCTTTGGAAACAGAAAAATTGTTAAATATATGCATTTAGAGGATATATTTTCATATGGGAAGCAGGTGTCCTTTCTTTTAGAGTGTTGGAAAGCATAAATATAATTCTGATAAGAACCAATCTTTGTTTTATTATAGGCAATTGATGTACCGTTTCAGAATTATTAGAAAAGATTAAACATAACACAAGCGGAGAATTACATATAATTCTATCAAACATAAAGATTTTTCTATTGAATATTAAGTATTATAAATGGTATATTTGAAGAATTTTGTGGTAATATTTTGGCATAATTTGGTCAAATATGCCATAAGAATTTCTATGCTTAGGTATGCTGAGACCTACACTTTTTATTGAAGCTATTGTAACATTTGAAGAAGGTTCCGTGCAGTTTTACCACAGCGGTCAGACTAATATTAAACTGAAGGAGATAATTTTGTTCGCAATTTGATTCTAAGTGTCTTGAGAGGATTTTCCGAAAAAAATCTATTTTAATAGTCTAGTTTGTAGTTTATATTCTAAAAATTCTTAGAATAAGCAAATGCACTCAGAATACCTGTAAATTCTCCTTTCATTAAAAAGCACAGTAAAGCTCCGTTTATACGTCTTTCATGGGACTGACCTAAAACGACGTATAAATGAAGAAACGTATAATCGAAATTTTTCTAAGCAACTTTGGTTATTACAAATTTAATGCTACTGATGGAAATTCATTTAAAAAATAACTTTAAAGTTATTAAGTACTAGTCTAATTCTACAAACTAAGCAAAATTATAATTAAATTTTAAAATTAAGCATTTATCATAAAAGTGAGAAAAATCGTACCTTTATTATATGTCTTGAGTATTACTTATACATTTCTTATACGATTTATATGCATGCAGGTATGTGCTTAATTAAGAAAATCTTTAAACGTCGTCTGACGTGTTGATTGTCTGAGAATTGTTGTAAAGTAATTAAATCACTAAAAAAGACAATTAGAACATTTAATTGTTAAATGCTAAAAAGGTGTGAATGTTAAACAGTATTATTGTAAAGTTAATTAAATTATGTAAATCTTAATTGAAAATTTTTATTTATAAAATTTAAATTGACTGTTGGAATTCTACAAGATGTGTGTCGTAAATTAATTAACTACACAGCCAAGTATAATCTGATGAATTAATTATTTATTTTTATTTTTACTCCTTAAGTCGTTTATTGTATCCTTTGATTAACTACAAAAATGATAAAAATGAAGAATTAACTATTATTCATTTTATTAAGGAAAATAATTATTTCTATTTAAGTAAAAGTTCAGTTAGGATAGGCCTCGTAACAGAGTGCAATGAACCTTTGTAGCAGAATAGAACTCCCGCCTTTAAGCCCAGCTCGCCTCCCACCTTGCAAAGCTTAAGAAAAACACATGGCCCCGAGATATTTTCCTCTCCACTTTTAAAAAACAGCCGTGGTTGTCCTTTTTAGAAATTGTCGGTAAAATTCTGATTCACACGCATTTTTGCAGCTGCATTTAAGTAGTTGAGTAACCTTTGACCTTTTTTGGGGCGCAGTTTAATTCTGGGCCTCCAAACAAACTTGAGAGACATTCCTTCCCTTTGAGGTAAAAACACCGCATTGAGAAAAATTCATTTTGGAATCTTTTTCGGCTCTAATCATGACAGAATTATGGGATGTTTCTACCCAAAAATTGCAGTCCAGAAATCCCTTCTGAAATTTATGGCGAGGGAGCACATCTTACTATTTCGACCCTTGACCCTGTGCGATTCGGAGCAGGAGCCCTGTTCAATTTCTTTCAACACGTCAATAATTTCTTTTTCGTTAGAGAAAGTCAGAATCTTGTATACCACGTGGTTTTTGGGGGCGGTATTAACCTAAGGGGTTGCTTGATTTTGAAAACTTTTGACCAATGGGGACTTAATAAGTTGGCCTCTTGGCGTAAAAGCCATCGCCAATAAAAATTTAAAAAAGGGTGTTTGGGGGTGCTTGAGACACAGAGAGACACAGACAGAGAGAGGGAGAACTTAAAAATTTTCTTTGGACTGGTCTTGAAAATTTTAAGGAGGAGATTTTTTTAAAAAAAGGATGGAGATGCGAAGAGTGTCATGTGGAGCAGTTTAGAACTCTCGTTTGAACCTTGAAGTGAAGATGAGGGCTACCTTCGTTGGTGCCTGATTTGTGAGCGAAGGGCCAATGATGCAGCGGTGCCAAGCTAACTAACGGGGGTTTCCCGGTATCAGCACGGGATTTTCCGTGCGAACTCATCAAAAAAAAAAAGAAGAAAAGAAAATTTATTCGCCAGCTCTCAACGCGAAAACATTCGTCGAACTTCGAAGAGTGATCCTGGGCACGAATATGAATAGGACAGCCCGGAGAAAATCCTTACATGACTCCATCATTGCTAATTGTCTTCCATCCAAGTTTCCGACGAATAGAATCCATGCATGAAACCTATCAGCGACCTTCCTGATCAACAGATTAATAGATGAAACGCAGAACAATCCAACCATCGTGCCCAGCAGCCCCAACCAATATAATGTCAGACCGGTCGGTCAAAAACATACAAGTGATGTCAGGAAGGAGGCTAGCAGTCAGTTCGGATCAACCAGAGGTCTTCCAAATTTAAGATAAGTGGATTTGTGTTAACCCTCATTTTAATACTGAGAATCTTTATGGTTAGAGAATTATTTTCATAATTTAAATTGTAACATTTGTAATATACAATTTCTGATATCAAATTATTAAGCCCAAGAAGAGTACAGAAAATAAACTTTAGGGATAGAGAAATGCATTCATAATTTAAATTGTAACAATTGTAAATTATAATTTTAGACATCAAAATTATTAATTTTAAGAGGAAAAGGGAAATTTAGGATATTCAAGAATTGTGATGAGGATTGAAAACATTAAATTTAAAATAAATTATCATGTTGGAATGTTTATGATGAAATAAGAAGTAAAAGCTTATAGCTAGAACTTTATATTACATGCTGTTTTAAATTTGTGATTATATTGAATGTGTAAGCAAAACCATAGAAGTTATTTTATAAATTTCAAACATAGAATATCTAAGTTATTTACAGAAATGTTTTTTTGAAATGATTTGACATCAGCACATGTGCATCTTTGCTATAAATAATTCAAATGTATGTTATTTAAAAGTAGTGGTAACATTTATTTCCATATGAATAATTTACTTGTTATAATGAAATGAGTTATATATGTTTAGTAAAATTACAAATAATTGACTGAGTAAATATTAATAATAAAGACCTGAGAACCAAGTATGAGAAAGCAAGAAATAAGCTTTATCCTTTTGAATTTATAGTAGAGATGGCCACTCACATAATCCTAAGAAAAGATAAAATTTGATATTTTAGTAATTGAATAGGCAGCTAGGGTAAAAATTTGGAATCATAAATGAACATTAATTAAAAATCTGTTTAAGAAAGGGTCGACCCTAATACTGATTACTTATTTTTTGAGATTGTTATGAATGTCTAGTTTTGAAAATTCTTGTATGTGTGTCAATAATATATGTGTATTTATGTGAAAAAGGTAACTTAATAAATTAATTAGGTTTAAAATTTGGCTTTGTTTTCCTTGTCAATTTGTAAGCACTGAGAAAGAAAGTATTAAGTGTCAGGGTTATTGCGGGTCTTGGATTTTTTTTCTAAGACTTAACACAACGCTTTGGGTTAATCACTTTTCTAATTTATATTTTGGTAAATATGAATGTTATTAAAGGATATTTGAGATAGAAGTTAAGTTGAAAATGCATCTTATGCCTGTTGCTAAAATTTCATTAAGTGGTGATATTGAACAGTGGATGTGAATTTGTTTGATATTAATTGATGTTAGGGTTATGAGATTTTAAGATTACTGATTTGTATGATGTCATCATGAGATTAAATAGCAGTAAATTTTGAACTATTTAAGCAACAGGTGTGATAACATTCTAAACTACTGAAACTTCTAGTTTTTGGTATGAGTAAATGATATAATAGAGATTCTTAAAATCCTTAATCTAATGATTTGTTTAGTAATACTTGAAAGCTTTTGAATCAATCAAAGAATCTCTAGAAATTTTTAATTTGGTTATGCTTATGCAATTTGAGGAATTGTGAATTACTTTTTGAGATACTGTAGTGGAGTAAAGGATTTTGGATATAGAGTAGTTGTAAACATACAATCTATTGATTCTTCTAAAACATAAACGAGGGTCAAAATCAAAAGCAAAATAATCACAATAGTATAAAGTTCATCAATATGAATAGAATTAAGTTAATGGAATATTTTTTCAAGATTCTTTAGAGAAAAGAAATAGGTTTGAATTTTTTCAATGGAGTGCATTGCATCTTTAAAGGAAGGTGAAATAACTTCATCAACATCGCATAAATTATAACCAGACAATTTATATTCTATTGATTCGTCAATTGTTAATAATTTCGAAGTTATGATATCAGTTTCATAGTTCACATACCAGAAATGAATAAAAAATCACTTTTTATAAAGGGGGTAAACGACGAATAACCGAAGCTGTGCGTCGTATAAACGAAGCAATATTTAACAATACTATGAATACAAATGAATCGGGACTGTGATGAAACGACGTATAAATGAGAAACGTATAAACGATGCTTTACAATTGCAGGAATGACTCTAAATGAAGGATTAATTTTTGCATTATTCATAACTTCTATGAATATTGCAGCTATTTATTAAAAGAAAGTTTAAAATACACCTACTATGTCAAAGGAAATAAACAAATCTTAAAGTAATAACATCGGTACGACTAAGGAAACTAGTTCTTAAGTTGTACCACCTATGTCCTAAGTCGTACCGTGCATGCAAATGAAGCAAAACCACCTTGTATTACTACGCTTTGAGTAAACTATTCGGTCTTGAGTTGATCTTCGGTCAACCCTTTCGGTTTTCCAAATTCATAATGTTTTTTTAGCTCTAGAAGGTGACGTCACAATTTCTTGTTTAGGAATATTATACTTTCGTTGAAGCCCGCGTCACCATTGAGTAATTTTCATAACGCCTCGTCCATACATTCTTGTCTCTAAGTATTATCGGTACGTTTTGCCACGCTGTCAAAAATTTGGAGAAGCTCATTTCACATTACATACTAAGAACGAACAATATTCTCTTTCTACAAATGATATTGTTACGAAAATCGTCCGGTGTGTGCACTGTGAAAAATGTCCAACAGGTAGGACAATGAGTACGACCCTTTATTTATTATTCCGGAAAACACGAAACACAGGTATCAATAAAACAGCACTTTTACAACTTATAAACACAGACAGCAATTCACTAATAATAGCAGCAACAGCACTTTCAATACCGCTTGGCATCTAACAGCTTACCAGCTGGCACTGCGGACAACACTCCAAAGAGAGATTCCAAACGCATTCGCACTCCAAAGACGATCGCAGTCGATCAACAAACTTTCCATGACGAGACGAGATTTGTGGAGTGCAACCCGCTGCGAAGCAGATGAGACCTCCAGTTGGCTGGGACTTTGAGCAGGGTGCACTTGGATTCTTCAGAGGTGAGGATCCGAGTAAGGCGCTATTTATAGTTTCCCGACAGTCCGTGACGTCACATGAAATCATCTGGAAAAATACGGATCTGGGATCCTAATAAAAATATCGAGGACATTCTAGTATATTTGAGATCCTACATTTTCTCGCCAAAGTCTCCAAAATGGTCGCCAAGATCAGGGATTTAGGCTCAGCTGCCAACGGCATTCCCTAAATACCTCTGTAAAACTCTCTTCCCAACCATAAGACTAGCATTGCCGGGAAGCGACCATGTTCGTAACAATATGTATCTTTAGATGTACAAGAGATCCTTAAGGCGTAACTGATACCATTTAAGCCTGGTTTGTGGTACGACTTAAGCAACGGCATGTTTAAAAGTTTAAGTAAGCATCATAAGAGAATGAATTAAACCAGAGCGTCATTACTGCATAAAATCAATTATTCAGAGGACAGAATGATCCCTCAGAAATAATAACATTTTATTAATAACATCATTACTCTACGTCTTACGAAATATGCAAGAAATCTATGAAAAAACTACCGAAAACTTATTTTTATTCGAGGTTATTCTATAACGCTGTGAAACTCCTTTCCAAAAATGGAATTAACATCGCTGATGCTAGTAGTCATCGCACTGCAGTCAGCGTTGCTGATTCGTAGAAAACAAAGTCAGAATGGAATAGGTACGACTTCAGCAACCTTACCCTATAATATGTAGCCAGGATTTTTTTATGTAAAAAAAAATCAAGTGTGAAGATGTGAAACAATAAATAAGTTATGGCGATTGCATCTATATGAATTTTTGTTTTGTTCCTTTCCGAATATTTTTCCAAGATAAAGAGAAAAATGTATTTCCAAAGAATGAAAAATCAAACATATCTTAAAAACCTTAATTTTTCTGCTTTAGCATTCACTCTACTTATCAATCATTCAATGCTTTATTTGGAACAAGAAAAAAACTTTTTCTTTCAAATTGAACTGAATTTATACATCAAAATAGAGCTGTTTTGTCATAATGCTTTATTCATCCCGTTCAATTTTCCAGCTTCTTTTATGACTTTCATAAATAAAATGTATCGAAGAAATTGCTGAGATTACCATGTAAAATTATTAATTCCCAATAGAGAAAGGATAATATTTTCCACGGAGCAACGGTAATTTATTGTGAAAAATTAAAGAAAAAAAGTTAGTATTATATGTGCTTTTCTAGGCCTTTTACTAAAAAATAACGACAGTTTATGAGATGGTAGGAAACGTGTTAATATCGCATGTTCGTACTTTTCTGAAAAATTGAACTCGATTGATGAACTTCATCGTCCTAGAAGAAAGATATCCACACAATGACGATGGAAACGATTGAAACAATTTACGTTTTACCTTGAAAGTTTATTGTAGCTTTACATGGTTGACTACGCGTAACCATAACATAATGACATAAGAGAAAAAAAACAATACTTAACATGCTGAAAACACTTACTACAGAACACGCATATTAGCTCTCACACCTCAAAACTATAAGCTGGTATTACCTTTATATACGTGCGGCGACCTACAAAAACTACACTCCTGCTCAAAAAATAAGCAACAAACATAAAAGATGCGAAACACATGCAGAACGGTGAATTAAAACACACAATTTACGTATGAGGTAGAGGTTGCATCGCCGAACGCAAATAGGCAACCAAAATTAACATAAAACGCAATACCGTGGTCACACCGCAACGCCTTAAAAGGGGGTTGAAGGATCTATGCTTCAGTTCGCAAGCAGCGATAGTTCCTCGGAAGCCGAGATAGCCAAAGCGGAAAGCATGAGTATAAGAAAGCATTTGCAGGATGAGATGCGTTGGAGAGCTGTCAGTATGTTGCAAGTTGGTGCAAGACAATCTACTGTTACCAGAAAGCTGAATGTGCATCGTAGTGTCATCCATAGGCTGTGGAACCATTATCAAAGGGATCAAAACGCCAGTAGAAGACGTGGGTCTGGACGCCGGAGAATCACCACAATGGCAGACGATCGCTACCTGTTGCAACTTGCCAGACGCCGGAGGACAGTAACAGCGCGACAGATAGCGTCGCAGCTCTCCGCTGCTGCAGGAAGGTTCATATCCCTCCAAACTGTATCGTGCATCCTGCATGAAGGAGTACCTGTTCGCACGACGACCTGTTGTCTCTGCCTGATGCTTTGTCCCAGCACATGTCAGAGCTCGGTTGCATTGGGCCCGTGAACATCGCAGTTGCACACCAGAGCAGTGGGGCCACGTACTCTTTACGGCTGAGTCTCGATTTAACATCCAGAACGATTCCCGAAGGGCAATGATATAACGAGAGCCAGGGACACGCTATTGGGCGCCAAACATCTTCGAAAGAGACCATTAAAGTGGTGGCAGGTTACTTGTCTGGGCAGGGATAGCAACGAACGGCCGAACAGACCTCTATGTGTTTGCTGAGGGTTCCGTCAGAGCTGTCCGATATCTCGACGAAATCCTACACCCTCTTGTGCGATCTTTTATCGCTGCAATGGGTACCGACGCGATATTTATGGACGATAACGCCCGCACGCATAGAGCACGATTGGTGAGGAATTATCTGGAGAGTGAATCCATTCCACAGATGGCATGACCTTCTAGATCACCGGACCTGAATCCCATAGAGCATGTGTGGGACATATTGGGAAGACGGATTGCAGGTCTATGTGTGCCGCTAGGCACCCTCCAAAAGCTCTAACAAGCCTTACTACAAGAATGGGCATTACTGCCACAACAAGCGAACAACGACACTATTGCCAGCTTGCCTCGTCGTTGTCAAGCATGCATTTCAGCTAGAGGGTTTCATACCCATCATTTGCGTGTTGTTACCATTGCACATTTTACCTATCAATTTGGGCTGTCGCGCCGCGACGGCTATCAGATATGTGTTTTTGTTTGCCTTTGCGTTATCGTTCTATATGTGGTCTAGTAATGTCACACTTTCCTCGTGTACAACTTTCACTCATATCCATTAAATAGGTTTTGTTTTATTCCGGGTTTTGCCTTTGTTTCTTATTTTTTAGCAGGAGTGCACATCTTCTTCAATGATATGCTAATCTACAGAATCCGAATCAGCATATCGTTCCAGTTAAGCAGCATATCATTCCAGTTAATTCC
This sequence comes from Araneus ventricosus, assembly GCA_013235015.1. NCBI lineage: Eukaryota > Metazoa > Arthropoda > Arachnida > Araneae > Araneidae > Araneus > Araneus ventricosus. Next base: position 31,516 of record BGPR01011434.1, read on the forward strand.
AGTCTCAACGCTGACCCACTAGGGCTTACAAGATCCTACAATTTCTTTTTTGCCGATGTTGCTGATAAAAAGAGGCGAGTTTTAATTTATTCCCAATACATACTGCATTTTATGCAGAATACTTGTTGTTAAATAGATTCCTTATATAGGTACACTACCTAATGCAATGATCCTTGTGACATAAATTCATTTCGTTTTGAGAACAAAATAGGTAAAATAATTTTGATTGAATTTCAACCTATAAGGGAGAGTTCAAGCCTCGTCCGAATTCGTAGATGGGACATCCAGCTGAAAGCGAGTCGAAATGAAGATGAAATTCTTCTTTCCCTATAACATCTTTACAATTCAAGATGAAACGAAAATTCAAATTAGGCGAATTATTACCTCCTGATAACAAAAATTATTTGACAGAAAATTTTTCGGTAGCTGCAACCCCTTAGAAGTTAGGGATTAAAAAGTGATTTTCAATCCTTAGATTCTACTGATTTTTAACTTAACCCTTCATAGGAGGGTCTGATGTATGGTATAATTTGGGAGAGGCAAAGCCGTTTTTTCCGTCCTCTGCTTGAAATGTCCATCCATTTTTCTTAGTTTAGGACTCTAATATGTTAGGGAACCATAATAAAAAGAAACTGAGAAAAAAATGACAGATAAAATAGAAAAATAAAAAAAATGAATTCAGCATATAGAGAATAAACAAGCATCTCCCACGTAAGAACTCCAATTTTTCGTCGATCGTGAATTCGTCACCATTTGTATAAAATTCCTGGTAGTTTTCTTTGAAAGAGTCAAAAGATCTTCCAACTGTACATAACGTATCAGTTTTTCTGTTTGTGTCCTTCTTTAGGAGGTACAATAAATGTCGTTGCATGCTCGGAGGGGTGAAGAATTGAGTTCGCCGACTGGCGCAAGCACAAAAAATGCTTAGAATGGAAGTTGGGAGTCAGACTGAGAAAATTTATTAGACTCCTTGTACTCGGAGGATATTCCTATTAGGTTAGGGGGGAGCTCAGGAAAGAACAATTGAAAATTCACGGCAAGAAAAATTCAATAGCGCTCTCCTACTAAGGGTTAAACACGTCACATTCATCTGTCAACAGCTGAATTCTTTTAAAATCTCTTCATCTTCGTAACTCCAACTCTTATAAAATTAAGAGGTTGAAATCCGGCAGGAGAGCGGAATTTTCTTTTCCTTAATATCTTAAAACATGAGAAATCTACTTTCGTCAATCGGCTTGCAGTAACATTTTGTTCATCATTTATTTCCAATATTTTTATTTTAATTAATCCAATCATAAACATCTTCTTTTTGAAGTAATGCGACAGTTGCCTACATGACTTATATTTAATCCGTTAAGTCCTTTGATCAATGGTCAAGAAATCTACTAATACCTCTAGGAATAAAATGTATTACATTACACCTCATTGTATATAGGGTGATTAATAAAAGATGTACCAAATGTGGGGAGATAGTAAGTACTACACACCAAACCAAGCAAATTTTGTTATACTTTCTAGGCCGAAGATGAAAACTGTAGGCATTAGAGTGAGCACACAGTTCAACTTGATGGGTTGAGAGAAAAAAGAGAAATAACATAGAAGTAATTAGCATTTATTATGTCATAAGTATTACAAAAAGTTTGAATGGTGCGACCGTGAACCTCAATGCAGGCCCACCGGTCAGCTAAAAGCCTTACACCCTTTCGGGTAGGCTGGCCCGGTGTGGGTTTTAAATAAAAAACCTCAATGCAGGGATCACAGCAGCGATAGAGGGACTGACAAAAACTCTCGAAGACACCGGAGTTCTTGTGCACGTCGGCAGCAGTTGCCAATATTATGAGAACCAGGCCCCCTGCAGATTTCGCAGGAGATTCATACAAAAGACACTTGATGTAAACCCACAAGAAAAAGTCAATACACAATAAATCGGGAGACAGTGTGAGCCGAAGGTTCACGTGTCAGCGCCCTCTGCCGTCTTTCCGTTACATCTTCCTCCCGTCAAACTGTTATGAAACTTGTTTTGTTTGATGTATAAAACCAGCTCTTCACGTTCATAAAAACCGATTTTTAAATGCACAAATTGCAATTATGTCAATAAAAGAAATAAAGAAGCATAGAACTGTGATTTGGGATTAATTTAACACGAGTCAATGTTTCAGATGAAGAGAAATCAGTCGTCCTGAAGAATCATCAGATCTATTGTTCAGAGTGCCATTGAATGGTCCTGAGATTTGGTCTTTCCTTATGTCAGAGTGTAATGAAAACATGCGTGGATGTCTTCGGCTTCAGGGGAAAGGCTGTTCTTTCTTTCCTTCACTTCGGGGGACTTTTTATTCTATTTTTATCCCCCCGCTCTGTCGCTTCGCCTTCTTACGATTTATTTTCTTTGTCAAGGTGATTCGGTTATAAATAAAGTAAAGATCACGTTTACGTCTAGGAACAATTTTATAGGTGGAGTGAACAGTTCAGCTGTCATATTGCCGTTTCTTTTATGAGCCCTGGAACTCCTGTGATGAGAAAAAAACATAAACGATATAAAAAAATATCGGTGCACGATCGTGTGTTAGAGAGCGTGTCGTAGTAGTCGACGAAAGTCTCAGTGGTGAAAATAAAAACGAGAACTAGAACGTAAAACGTGTTGTTACATTCCTTGAATATTTGATGCAGTAAAATGAGGATAGGTTTAAGTTTTGGGTCCCTGAAGAAATTTAAAATCTTTCCCCTAACTTCTTTTTTCTTCATATATATGAGGAGTTCAATTTTGTCCTTCACGATGTTTAAAGCCGAGAAACAACTGTTAGTTCGATTACACACACGCACACTTTATTCAAATGACTATCCAAGAGATAACATTGCAGGATTTTGCGTAATAATTTCGTAAACGACATTTTAATTTATTAAGAAGCGTGAGTATTATAATCTTCAACATTCTGCACATACATAGCAGGATTCATTTTCGTTCATTATATTTTTTGCTTGTGGTCGTCGTATTCAATCTCTTTTCTTCCTTTGTTTTCTCTTGAGAGACAGATAATTAAGTGTCTCTCAGTGGAATGCACCTGATTAAATCTCATGAATTTCTTACAAGATAAATATTTCTACAACTAATTAAAAATAAATATTTCATAGGTTGTATAAATTTTGAACTTTTATAGGATATCGCCAGTAAGTTTGCGCATTTTACCTCCCTCCCTAAATAATTTAATCTTTTGTTGGGCAACCCCATTTAAATTCAGTTACTCAGCGAAGCGTATACAGAATAAAGTAAAGATAATTTATTGATGTGAACCTACTTTACAATACCTATTTGTAAAGAGTATCTGATTTCAGAATGTAATCATTTTGAAGTTTTCATTAGACATTTTTGGTAATTGATAAAGATAATACTATTGCAGTAAATGCACCTGTGTAATAAGAATAGCGTCACTTTTGATGGTAAAGCACCGACACTAAAGATTCAGTTACAAAGTTACAAGATGGTGAAGTGAAAAGCTGCACAATGCCCAATCCAAATCTCATTTGTAATAGTTAGAAATTAATGTAAATATATATCCTTTGTGTGTTTGTGCTTTTGATAGATATTAAGTGTTTCCAAAAGAGCGAGTTAGTGCTATTTTTGGTTCCCAACGTGGAGCCAGGCATTTAGATACACTATATATATTTGGCGCCCAACGCGGGACCAGGCTTTTAGACCCACTGTTTTTCTTTTAGATTTATTGATTCTTCAAAAGACTACCATGAGTAAATACAGATTTGATAAGTATAATCTAGATCTTTGAAGCGTTTGACCCTAAGACTTATCTATAGTCATTGCAAATGCAATTTATAGTTGGAAAAACTTTTTGATTAATTCGAAAGACATGGTTGGGTCAGATGGAGCGATGATAATTCGTGGTATAATGGTAGTTTACAAGAGTTAATTAACAGGGCAGTAAAAGTGTATTGATGGAGGCGGGTGACTATCGTTCTTGTAAATTGATTAAGCTCTTTATAAATCTTAAACAGGACTCAATCAATTTAGCATTAAAACATATGATCAACTTGACAAACGTGCTTTCTTCAAAATTAATTTATGCATTGGAAAGTCTGATGGGGTTAAATCATTTAAGAATTCTAGAGGAACTTATAGCTGTCACTCTCCTGCTCCGATAGTACAGACTGGCAAGTGGAGTAAACTTTGCAATCTTTTTCTATAATATTTAGTTAATTGTGTGAGTTGACTTTTGTGGAGTCTTCATTTTTCGAGCATAATACTGCTAGAAAGTGGTTGACATTGTTGGTCTTAAATAATTGGCATTGCTTGGTATTGTTGTCAATGTTTTAATTTTTCTTTTAGGTTAAATTTTAAACGAACAAAGTGTTATAATATATATGTTATAATATATATGTGTGTTATAATATATATGTTATAAACTAAGTATACTGTGTCAGAAATCAGTAAAATAGCCTATCTACTGATACGTTATTCATCGCCGTAGGCTTCGAATTAGTTAAACCAGCGGGAGTGACCTCCCCGAATTTTCTCGCATACAACCAGTAATCTGGGGTGGGTAAACACACAGTAGGTAAATATTCTTGGGGTATTTACCCAAGGCAAGTTATTTTGAGAAAAAAATTATGAATGGTGATTTACAATGAAACATAAAAAATTCATGAATTCCTGAAACTTAATATTTTGCAAAAATAATTGCGTATGTTCTCAATTTTAACGCACGCTGAGGTACCACAATTTCATTTACCGTTTTCGAGTAAGGAATCTTACTACAAGAATCACGCAAGATTTCACCATACTTTCCATCTGGAGAATGTCAGAACGAAGTTTCTATTCAGGTTGCCATAATTTCCGAAGCACGTGTTTGCGGCTCGCTACAATTTTCTTCGTAGACCGCCAAGGTCAAACGCCAACCATACTAACTTAAGTAAAACAAGTATGCGATTATACAGACCTACAGACAGTCAACCCCTTTTCGGATTTGGCCTAAAATTTTATACGGACCTACATTCATAATGATGAAACTGTGTACCAAATTTTATCCATCCAGCTATTAAGTTTTTGAGTTACAGTGTTCGCATGACCGCGGAGAGACAGACAGGCAGACTTCCTGCAGACGGAATTTGTCCAAAATTTGATATAAACCTACAAATTATGTGTCAAGATCACATAACTAATTGCATCAACGTAGCTCTAATAGATTTCGAGTTATCGTGTTCACAGACAGACATAATTCCAAAATTGTGTTTTTCGGACTCAGGGAGGTCTAAAACGTGGAAATTCGTCAAAATATCAAGTTCGAATTTTTTGACGATTACAATACTTTCTCTTTGTATACTTCGTATACGAGAAAGTAAAAAAGGATATAGACAACATAAACAATATATAGGATTGTTTGGCATTGCCGGTATTGTTTTGATTTTTCTTTTAACTTGTATTTTAAACAATGCTATTTAGCGTTATTTGAGTTTGTTCTATCAGAAGACGGTAAAATATCATTTCCACTGATACATTTTTCATCGCTGTAGGCTTCGACTTAGTTGGAAAAAAAGGACGTTGACAACTTATTTTGATTTTTCTTTTAACTTAAATTTTAAACAAGCAGTGCCTTTTAACTTTAACTGAATTTTCTTTGTCAGAAATCCTATCCACCGTTACTTTCTTTATTGCTGTAAGTTTTGTGTTCATTGAGAGAAAGAAATGTTAATAACAGAAATATTATAAAGGATATATAAAATTTGAAAATGCATATATAAAATGTGAAATTCGTCTGCTTGAACAGGTAAATTGCTTCAAATTAGGGTGTAACTTAGAGTCAGATACTGATATATGCACATATTAAAGGCTAAATAACCTCTGTTCAACATTGTCATTACCTAACATAAGCAAACGGGTAAACACTTTCGAGCTCTTAGCTTATTTTTCAAAATTCAAGCATCGAGATTTATCCATATTAATATCAAAGGGATCGCCATTAATGAACTAGAATGTCTAGCTTAGAATATTTATTTACCGTTTGAACTATAAGTAAGTAGTTCTAACTATAAAACAATTATAGAATCGCCTATAATTGTTTGGTTATTTATTATGTCATATTTGTAAACTTGCGTAAAATTACAACTTTCAGATTTAAAAAAATTGCGTCTAAGTAACAAACATTTCATGAAATTATCAAATTTTAATACCTTAATTCATTACATTCTTTTACTTTAAAAAAGAAATAGCATTCGGGCACATGATAATCAAAAAATGCAAACAAGTAGTGATATCTGGCGAAATAAATATCATCTGCTATTCTATTACATATGAAATGAGCTTTAATTACCTAAATTAAGATTCCACTGCGAAGGATAAATATTAAAATTATGAAGGTGATAGAAAATCTACTTTTTTGCTGTAAGAGAAGGAAAATACTCAATTTGCATGAAAGAACGTTTTACAGAGAGAGAAATCTCGTCATTCTTCCGCACTATTGTTAACTGTGACTTCGAATCCCCTAAGAGATTACACTTTTTCTTAGCTAAGAGTGCCATGTAAACACATTCGCATGTCTTCTGCCTCGGAAAGGATAGAGAATACAGTTGTTTTTTTTTAAATTTTGTTTCTTTTTTATTTTTATCCGCTGTCCACCGTTTCGATCTTTTATGATTTATTTTCCATATCGCGGCGATTTGGTAGATGCGATTCAGTTGTAAAAAAAACAGAGATCACGTTTTCATATAGGTACGGTTTCATAGAACACCTCCTGATAACCCCGTGCCTGAAACCAATATGGCTTCTGAACGGTTGGATGAGTGTGCATGGGTTTCTCGCCTTTATTATGTATTACTCGCACAGAAAACATCTTTACAGATGGGGTTGTTACACTGCCTAAAAATACAGAAGATAAGAAAGCATTTCAGTGGCTGTGTTGACCTCAGTGGTTACATGGAAATTTAACCTTAAGAGAGTTATCCCCGTCCTGCTTTGGCACTCAGGGACATTGGATGACAGTCGTTACAATAGTTCGAGTACTGAGGTCGGAGTCATAATAACCAAAACCGGCCGCGGCCCGACCACTCCGGAAGGAGGTACGAACTATCACTGGAGGGAGGTAACTCGACCCCCACCATTATTGCACCCACCAGAGAAGTGAGAACCCGCTTACTTATCCGGCTGCTTCTCATACGTGAACTTGGGATACATGTGAACTTAATATAAACCTAAGGCTTGAGAAATTATAAATGAAAATAAGAAATCACTATTAGTACAAAGAGATATGACACTCTTTACGGTATTTGCAATGAAAATGGAACAATTGATTTAAAAATAAGAGACAAAGACATAATTTCAACAATTAAAAAATAATAAAAATAAAATTAATAATAATAATACTGAAACAAAAAGGTATAAAAATTAGAATAAGAGAGTAAGAAAAAAAAGTATAATTCTCAACAGCATTTTAAAGATTCGTCATAATAATAATAAAGTGTCAAACTGTTCAATTCTTAATCGCTTATCCAAAGTCCGGGTGGATCAAAAAGAAAAAAAATTGTTTGTATCGTTGAGTTCACAGTGGAAGTTCTAGGGCCTGTAAGCATATTTAATATTATACCAGACAAAAGCATGATTTCAACTCATTTATTGTTATAACAGTGTATGATACAGTCAGATATTTACTTTACTTTGAATTTGATTTTGAAAAAAGAGATGAGTACGAGTACGGTTGAACAATGTTACGTTGTACGCAGATACGGAGTGTAATAGCTTTTTTAGTTTTCTAATAAATGTTTGTTTAGTTTTAGAAGAAGTATTATGAATGTCAATCATAAATACAACAGAAATCAGAAGTGAGATAAATTATAAACCTATGACTGAAAACTTCCTTGACAATTAAGTAAGACGGAAAGAGTTTGAATTTCAATGTACGTTACGAAATTGTATAATTCGCTCCTCCATAATTGCAATAGTGTCATTATTTGCAAGTTGAAAAAGCAAATCGAAGTGTAGTAAGTACGAAAATGTCTATTTTCGCTTTAGCAAGGAAGTGCAACTTAAAAATATCGGATGAGGAACTTGGAGAAAAGGTCGATAGCAGCCATAAAATAAAGGATTTAAGAAAGATGATTTTGGCGAACAAACAGTACGATGAAGAATGCGTCAGAGAATGGTTGAACACGTTAATAAATGAAAGAAAAGAAGAAATTCAGGAACGTAGGCGTCAAGAAGAAAATGAAGAACGGAAACGTTAAGAAAAAATTGCAGAACGAAGACTCCAAGAAGAAATTGAAGAAAGGAAACTAGAATACGAGGAATGGAAGCGAAAGGATGAGATGGAATTTGAGTTTCAAAAAATACGTCTTGGAAAAGAAGATAGGTTTTCAAATTCCGTCGCCATTCAAAATGTAAACAGTACACAAATTAAGCGAAAGTTAGAACTTCATAATTTGATGTAAAAATTTAATTCCAACGAAAACGATATAAGTTTATATGTAATTATGTTTGAACATCTGGCCAAACAAACTGAAATATTCGAAAATACTTGGGTATTTTGCTTGGCGTATTACCGTATGACGATCCGCAGTTAATCTCCAGAGAACCAGATGAGATTGCAAACGATTATAACGAAATTAAAAAGATATTATTAAAACGGTATAAGCTAACGTCAGAAAAATTTCGCCAAAAGTTTTTTATGCATAATAAGAATTTAGGAAGCGCCTGGAAAAACTTTGCCTATGAATTAAGAAGTTTTTTTTAATGAATGTGTAAATGGAGTTAAAGCAGATTGTTTTGAAAAGTTGAGCGACCTTATTATAGCGGATTAGATTAAACGTAAAGTGTCTCAAAAGTTAAAAGATCATTTTATGGATGACTGGTCTAATTTGAATTCGCCAGATGATTTAGTTGAAAAATTGGTTGACTATGATACCTTGAGGTCAACTTTCGTATGTAAACAATGAAGGGCATTACAACAAGCATAACTCCTTTAAAGATGATTCAGCTGTTACAATCAAGGAAAAGAGAAAGCTGTACGGTATTACACATAATGAGAGAGGTGAGCCAAAATGCTTCACTGCTCTAATTTTAGGCACATTTCAAGGAACCTTTCGCTGCCAAAACCATTTAGAACATGCCAAATATGTTTTGAAACAGCCCATACAACTATAAAATGTGTCGCCGGAGAAAGTAATCATACAAGTGAAGAAATCGTAACTGTTAGACAAGTTGGCAAAAAGTTAGAAAAGAGTAATTCTTATTTGAAGAAAGCAAAACTTAATAATTTTGATCGACTGGAAGCTTTAATTGATGCTGGGAGTTCATGTTGTCTCTTAAAGATTTCAGTTGTTCTGAAATTTAAACAGAAACCTAAATCTGCTTTAAGTAGATTATACGGTTTCGGAAGTCAAGGGTGCCTGCAGTAAAATCTATTGGAAGAATTAAAGCCGATATTGAAGTTGATAAGGTAAAGGAAGAAGGCATAAGCAAATGCATTGTTCCTGAGGACGCGCAGCCAGTTGATCTAATCACCGAACGGACATGACTTGATCTCCCTCATATTGCTTATACAAAAATAGAAAAAAAAATATGTCACATTGGATACCGGGACGATGAACTATTTAGAAACTTTCCGATTGATGAAAAAGTAGATCGAGTCTGTCTTAAAGCTTTTGAAACAGCTTAGTTAGAAAAGGAAAGTTTGCAAATTAAAAAATCTTTCCCACAAATGATAGGCAATTTCGGGAATGATCTTAAAATGGTTAAGAATGAAATAAAACTTCTACAAGGATATATTAAGAACTTTAAGGAAGAGCGACACTCGTTGCTTCTTCAAACCCAGAAAAAGAATAAGGATATTGAAATCTTTAAAATCAACAACGATTCTTTAGTGAAAATGAATGCATATTGCGATAAAGAAAGTCTGGTAAATTATCGCTTTGTAAAGGAGAAATCGCGGCAGTTAGAAGAAATCCTAAGACGGCAGGTGTATCAACAAAAACTCAACCACGATCCAGAGGACCTATGGTTGTCACAGGTATACTTCCTAGTGACGCGTACAGTCGCACAATTATAATCAAGTAACGTTCGTCTTTAAGCTATTACGGCTCATGTCAGTCAGTTAAAAGCCTAGAGAAGCTGGAATGAAGACGATGATAATTCCAGTACAAATTCTGATGATGAACCTGAGTTGCAAAGACCCAAACGAACTGTACGTAAAGCAGTGCGTTATGGAGCTTTTATGTAGGACAAATAGAACTTTTTAATTTTATATTCCACTTTATTTTATCTTTTATGAATGTATTATTTTTTTGTTCTTGTGGTGATATTTTTATAATGTAAGCTAAAATTAGGTTTAATTGAGGTCAATTTAAAAGTCAGGTTGGTCGAATGTAAGCATATTTATGATTATGCCTAACAAAAGCATGAATTCAACTCATTCAATGTTATGACAGTGCATGATACAGTCAGATATTTACTTTGCTTTGAATTTGATTTTAAAAGAAGAGATGAGTACGACTACAGTTGAACGATGTTACGTTGTACGCAGATACGGAGTGTAATAGTTTTTTTTAGTGTTCTAATAAATGTTTTTTTGGTGTTGGAAGAAGTATCCGTGCTTCGTTCGGTTACGTATTGCTTTCTTGCTAGAAACAGATTCTTAACACACTTTGTTCCACTTTAGGATATTCAAAGGCAATTTGAGATAATATTGGAAAAGAATTTCTTCATGAAAATCAGAAGTGTAAGCTGAAGAGGAGATTTCTAATAGTACAAAAAAAAAGTTTATGTTTTTCATTCACATACACTTTTTATCCATTCAAAATAAATCAACATTGTAAGATTAGCAAACATTGTCCTTTTTCCTTTCAATTTGTAAAACAGATTAATAAGGACTACTGTAGAAGGTGCTATGTTAACTTTTTCTTCTAATAGAAGTTAGTAAGCTGAATCGATGACGTGATGATACACATGTTCATTTATTCAATAAACGTCTGTACCCTTTTGGAACGTAAGGTTTAAATCTACTTCTTTATTAAAATATATACAAATTAGGATGAGAATAGTAACTCTTTGCTTATCACATAAGGCTAATTCATAACGATCCATAATGATTGATGACATTCACTGAAAAAAAAATGCTGAAAAAAAGAAATGAAAGAGAACCCTTTGAAAACGAGGTTCTTAAGACTTCATATATACCTTTCAAGATATCCTTTTCTTTTTTTACTTACCTAAGTGTCCTTAGAGCGTTTTTAATCAATCATTTAAGAACATGCAAACGCGTGATGTCTCTTCTGAGATGGTCATACATATATTTCAAAGTATGTTGGTACATGAGGTTACGAATGAGGAAAATCTTTTCACAACTATTTTCGTCTCATGAGGATAAAGATAATTATCTTTGGACAATAGCAACTAATATTCGTCCATTTTTTAATTTTGCCAGGAGAAAAAATTTTTATTACTGGATTAGTAATTTATTTAAAAATCTCTTAACGGCTCACAACGATGGTTGTTTTGTTGAGAGTCTCAAGATTTTAATAAATGTATAAAATATTTAGGCAATTTTAATCTGTCTTCCACCAAGTGTGTTCTTTAATGACACAATTTTCATACGTGTTAAGTTTTTTAATGCTCTAGAGCAAATGAAAGTGGTGAAGTGAACCCAGGTAATTGATTTATTTTTTCCCATTCAGTGCACCCTAAGAATGGCATTTAATTCTATTGGACACACGAAAAGAACTTAATTCAATTTACTGCCAAAAGCATATAGGGACCTGATTTTGGAAGCATGTTACTAAAGTAAACATAAAATGACATGTATTTTACAAATGGACATGCATTTTCAAGTTGACCCTCTATTTGTATAGGCGAATTAAGAAAGATATAATTATTAGAAAGCAACTAATTCTAATTTTACTTTTTCTCACTAATTAATTGAGAATTTATTATTAAATTATATTGGAAATTTAGAAATTTTCTATAAACAAATTTATCAAATCCCTCGTTATGAAAAAATATTTCGAAAAAAGCGTGACCACTTTTATTAAAGTTGTTTTCATCATGATCGTATCAGTGAAGGTGAACTTAGCTAGTTTGTTGACTTCAAGCCAGTCAATATGAGGTAATTTTAGTTTTCTGGTGGTGAAACCCGAGTAGTGGATATTAACAGTAGTCAATATGACAAGAGGTTTCGAAACTTTGAAGTAACATCTGTATAAATAGAAAAAGATGATTTTGTGAAAAAAGCTGAGGGGTTAGTCATGTGAGTCATGTAAATCGCAGAAAAATTATACCAGACATGGGAATTTGCTTCCAGTGTCTCCTATTTAGAAGAGAACAAAAAAACCCTCCTCAGAAGTACCTTGACCATCCCTTCGACTTTAAAACAAGTCTGCCTTTTGTGCGGGGAGACGGTTGATAAGGAATGCAGAAGAAGCACCCACATAGTACTCAATAATATGTCAGGTGGAAACAGTCCTCAAGAATTTTAAGTATTGAGTATTGCGCAAAGTGGACATGTGGTAAAAATATTCTAAATCGAGTTGACTGAACAGGTGACCCTGTGCGCCGATGCAAATAGTGAACAAAACCGTGATGAAAGGTTTTCCAGTGGTGTTCAAGTATCGAAGGAAAGCCATCTGTAAATATGGGTCAGGAAGATCCGTTCGATGTCGACAGAGGGATGAGAAGTGGTCGCAAGACGTGTTAGAGGCCAATAATATTGTATTTTCCGATAACAACGATGACTGCCAGTACCCTACTGTCGTTCCTTTTCGATAGCGATGCTCTTACGTTTAAGTACCGAGGGTGACAAAATGCATAAGAAAAGTGTCTAGGGAACCATTATCGAACACTGCTAGCAATACAGATTCTTATTTCAGCCAGTGTAAATGTTTCGGACTGTTATGTCTCCTAAGGTCTAGTTGCCTCGATTTTAACGGACAATTGATATGCCGGACCAAGAAAAACGTGCCTGCTGAAAAGAAGGTGGACTTTTAGCACTTTTTTAAGAGCTCAGACCTCAAGTTTATAATGCTGCTCAACATATCAACCTGCGAAAAAATATCGAAAGGGGGAGAAAATCAAGTAGCATCTACTTTCTGGTTTGAGGAAATCAGTAATGCACCTTGCAAACAGGAGTTGTTATATTGCTCACTCTATCATTTTTCTCGGTGGTCACGGTCATTTGCTGGGCTGTACAGGTTCTAACGCAGTGTTATTCATAGGCCTTTCCTGATCAAGACATCTAAATTAACCTGCTCCACAATTTAGGTAGATAAATTCCATAGAGAATCCGTACAAGTAGAAACTTCCATGTGCTAACGCTTCAAGAGTGAAGCTCAAGCAATGAATTTTCTCAGTTCAGTCTCGACAAGCATATTGGTACATTACATGACTCAAACTACGGTATGACATGGAATTTTTCTATGCCATGGAAAGTGAATTGTAGCACGCCTTTCTTCAATCCCTTGTATTTCTACGACCGAGTACACCATTGTGATACGATTATGAAAGTTTGGACTCATCCCAATACAGCTTATGACCACTGATCAAATCTACAAGTGAATAGAAGATGTCCTCTTCACTAGAATGGTTTTGTGCGTGGATGCGAATCAGAACCACTTTTTCGATGGGTCCCAAGTCATGAAGAACTCATGCGGGATGGAGTGGTTTCAAGTGGTCGCTTGCAGGAAAGATGCTGACAGAAAGTCAGCAATAAATACCTTTGTCTCTTCACAACCTTCTTCAACCTTCTAATTTTACCTCAATTAACACCTGTCTTGTAGTTTCTGCGTTTGTGAACTGCAGGAACTCGGTACAATAGGTGTATTGAGTTTGTTCAAGCGCTTTCATTAAAACCATGGATATATATATCTCAGGCGGACAGAAACTGATGAACTGTCAAAGTGATATTGAGATTAATTGATTTCATCTCTTGCTTATGTAATGACTGTAGTGCGGTGGACAAGATCAGGGTGGCATGGCTTCGAAGAAATGTATGAGGCTATTTTCTAAGAACGCTGTGTCCTCATGCATAGCTATGACATGTATGCAAGAAATTACAAGCTCGCATTATCTTTCTTGAAAGATCACTCGGTTTGATTTACAGTATTGTAGAGGAAGACGGATTTTTAATCGGTTGAATTCACAACAGTTAGAACCTTGTCTTCCATCAGATAACTCCTTCATATGTAAAGCTCAAAACCTTTACCAAGTTACATCCAGAACGATGAAGATACTGAACAACGGATAAACAGTACATCTAAATTATGGTTAAAGTATTTCAAGGAAGTTTTACAAATAATTGCGTGACCGTGAACGGAAAGAACAGGCGGCTGGAATTTCTCTACTGCTCGTCCAACGCATGTTTGAGTAACCTTCAGGCAGCTGGGTCATTACTTACGATAAATCAGCCAGTCTCTTACTTCCGAATTACGTCTAAACGTAGAGACTACTTTGTTGGATAAGAGTATAGACGTTTCCGTGAATCAGGTTATTTTAAGAAGTTCTGCGATCGGATAAGTTTTTGATGTGAGTTTGAACGGATGCGTTTATAGAGCAGAGTCCAATACGATCTATAGAAGGTTTGCGGTGGCTCGCACAGCAATATCATGTCTGATAGTGTCGCAGTGCGTGTTTGCATCGGCCGGGGAAGTTTCGGTGACGGAAATAGTGGAAGTTTTCGCCGGTGACGGTGAATCTGAACACCTCGATTTCTCTGTCTTCGGGAATTCTTGCTGCCGACGATAGAGTTAATTGTAGACCCAGCAGAGGAGCTAGGCAAAATGTTGTCAAATGAATCTGTAGTTGTTAATCCTAACAATTGTTCCAGCGCATCGAGGTGTGTTCGGAAGCGCGGACGTCCTTAATGCGTCGACAATGCCAGAATTGCCACCTTGCTCTCAGTCCTTATTCGAAGACATTGGTCTGCGCAGAAAAATTGATATTATTACAGTCATCGACAACATTTGAGATTAGCAATAAACTGCCTTAAAACCCCAAGCTATGTTCTCGATGCTGGAGATCTTTCCTCAGAGTACATTGGTCCAGTACATCGTAGCAGTCCAAAAATGCTGTCTTTGTATGTTTTCAAACATGTTTATGTAAAATAAAATTATATCCCTCTATTTTAGACTTTTTAATTACAGTATTGAGTTCTTCTTCCAAATTAGAAACGTTTACACTCAACAGCAGCTCTCTATGATTGTCCATTACTGAGTTAGGGTGTTTGGTGAAAACGCATAGAGGCGGCATTATATATTAAAATTTAAGGGTGTTGAACAGAGGGATTTTGGGATTTTTCTGAGAAATACAGGGGACTTAAAGAACCAATATCAGAAGGAATTAACATTCTAATAATTACTTCCGTCTCCAAATTTTATTATTGTCTATACTATAGCTAAATCCTAAATGGGTTCTAAAATTATCTTATTTCTCTTGCTCTAAAAAAGGAAAGAAGATATTTATTTTCTTAGGAAAAAGTGTAACGAATGGAAACAACAGCTGTATAATTTTAGGTTGAGAAAAAAAGGTTTTATTTCATGAACAGACAATTTATGAAATTCCTTCACAACATTCTCAGACGTTTTTTGGAAGTCATTCCTGATAAAGGCATTTCTAAAATTGAAAAGCTAACAAAAATATGTAGAACTAAGAAACATAAGAGTTATATTTGAAACATCGAATTTATGCTTAAAAGTTTTTTCAACCTCTGACATTTTTTTTTATTCTTTTGGAAATCCCAAAGTTGTTCCTAATTCGCTTTACAACATCACATACCCAAAATAGATGCTACTTTTTAAGTTCTGATCCTCGTTTTCATCTAAAGCTTGACCTATTTTAACTCATCTTCTGCTAATATATGAGGAATTGTGGGAGAATACTCCATCCACATATTTCTATGACGTTCTAAAGGTCTGTTTATTTATATTATGTTATGTAATTCTCATTATCTTTTATATATGCTTTTATAAACTCGCATCTGTTTTACACATGTTTCAGTGGCATTTTCATTTGTCTTAATTTTACCACTTTTTACCACACATCATTTCCTTTCACACCATATGTTTGGCGCAGTATTTATCAAATACATCTCAAGTCTTAAAATCAAACACAACTGCAATCAATCTCATTTTCATTCCAAACTGGACTTCTTGACTAAAGCTACACATTCTTCTATCCATTGATCGAACTCAGAGATTTAAGTCAGCAGGTATTCTCGTGCAGCAGTTCCACCGCTTATAAAAGCAGCATCATCATGACAGCCGAGTTGTTCGTTTGTTCCTCCCCTATAAATTTAACATGGACTAAACTTTACCTCTACTTTTGTTGCAATGAAATGACAGCTAGACGTAATAAATTCAGCTTTAAAACAAATCATAAAAAAAAATCAAAGTAATTAATTGTGGAGGTTAAAAAGCTAAAAAAGTAAAAGAAAGAATAAATCAACTGCATTCCCCATGAACGTTTTGGGAAATAATTGTTAGCTTTCAATTTCTTCTGACTTTTACAGCAGTTTTCCAGATTGAAGTTAAAAAAATTTTATTTATCTCTAGGAAAAGGAGGACTAATTGTTTGTATAAATATCTAATGAATGGAAATATTTTATGAATAATCTTCAGAATTACAATATAAATTATTTTTCAGTTCAGACCGTAATACTTCTTTAAGTCGTTTCAATGCAACATTCTCCGAAGATTTTACTGGAGTACTCATTTAAATAAATCTATTCTCCGTAAAATTTTACTAAAACTTCTCGAAATGTAGCTATTTAAAGAGAAAATTTGAATGTGGTGTTTTTTACTCGACGTTCTACTACGAAAAAATTTAAAGTCCACTTTGAAGGCTTGAAGTTATTCCCAACATATTTACGACATCAAATATTCATGCAAATCGATGCTATTTCTTTTTGTTCCTGATCCTCGTTTTATTCTACCAGTGGGACCATCACAAATTCAGCAGCACGCTTTGAAATAACCGACCGCTCTACGTGATTTTAGAGTAGGTATTCTTAGTTTAGAGGCTCATAAAAGAAACGCCAGCATTACAGCTGAAGTTATTCTGTCATTTCTTCCTAGAAAATCGTGACTTTAAATTCAGACCTCTGTGCCTTTTTGATTTACGTTCATG
>BGPR01011435.1:30494-43071 GCA_013235015.1 Araneus ventricosus
ACACCAACTTGTAGATTTCGAAATTTTGCAGGTGGTCTACACAAATTTGTAGATTTCTATGAAATTGGTATGTAAGTCTTTACACCAAATTTGTAGATTTCTATGAAATTTTGAGAAATCTATGGCTATGTTCAACGCCTGTCATACGAGTTTCGTCCGCAATTCGCGTTATTCCCCGCGATCGGAACAGGAAGAATCGATGTGGCTCGTGGGTAGCTGCATCTGTTGTCTGCATTATGCGGTAAATAGCTCGCACATCAAAGGAGGGAGGGCCAGACGGCGTCAGCATCGTTCACTCAGCGCGCCGAGGGATTTCTGCCACACGACTCTCTGGAATTCCACCGACCACAGTCCACAAGAACATCGAACGACTGGGTTTTCCAAGGAACAAAGCTTTCAGAAAGTCGTCTGTTCGACCATGTCGCAAGTGAACAGGTAGCTAAAAAAATGCAGCGTTGATTAGGATGTATTTTGGCAAACCATTTGATCACCATACGTAAATCTTGGTCATTTCGTTATTTTCAAAGGGTAGTCCCGACATAATCGCATGCTTGTGAACACAATAACTCTTTAACACAATGACTTAGATGAATGAAATTTGTATGTGGCCTTCTAACCTTAATTGTAGATATGTGTCCAATTTGTACCATTGTGTGTAACGCAATGTGATGATTCAGGAACATGACAAGATACATAAACGAAATTTTTTAGCACTTAAAATTGTAGATCTGGATCCAATTTCGAAGCAATTGGTCAAGAGAAGAGGTACAAAATGCATATCTGATTGCTTGTCACTACATATGACGATGAACGCAAACGTGCACCATCATCAGTGAGCAGGGAGCATGCCCCTTACCTTTTCTTCGGAAAATTAAGAATTTTACTTTTATGGCTGTTCTCAATCTAGATCAAAAAAAGCAAAGTATCCAGGAAGTTAGTATAAATGTACACGAGCGGTCGCTTCCAGCATATTGCGGTCCTGGTTGGTGGAGAGGATGCAGGGTGCAAGTATTGAGAGACTGTGGGATCCAGCACCAGGGTTCTGGACCCTAACTGGGGAGACAGAATATGGAGTCTCAAAGATGCTGGAATTTTCTGATATTTGATGATTATATAGTGGAATGAATGATTTGGGACTTTGGAGTGCGAACAGCAATACGCACCCGAACGGAAGCAATGATTTGGTATGTGGTCTTTACACCAAATTTGTAGATTTCTATGAAATTTGGTATGTGGTCTTTACACCAAATTTGTAGATTTCTATGAAATTTGGTATGTGGTCTTTACACCAAATTTGTAGATTTCTATGAAATTTGGTATGTGGTCTTTACACCAAATTTGTAGATTTCTATGAAATTTGGTATGTGGTCTTTACACCAAATTTGTAGATTTCTATGAAATTTTGGACGAAATCTGCTTAAGCCGTGTTCACACGGCCCGTCGTTCTACGAGTTTCGTCCGCAATTCGCGTTATTCCCCGCCGTCGGAACAGGAAGAATCGATGTGGCTCGTGGGCTTGTAAGTGCATCTGTTGTTTCTCGCATTATGGCGGTAAATAGCTCGCACATCAAAGGAGGGGAGCGGCCAGACGGCGTCAATGCATCCGTTCACTCGAGCGCTGCCGAGGGATTTTCCAAGCCACACGACTGCTCGGAATTCCACCGACCACAGTCCACAAGTGAGAACATCGAACGACCCTGGGTTTTCCAAGGAACAAAGCTTTACAGAAAGTCCGTCTGTTCGACCATGTGCAAGTGAACAGGATAGCTAAAAAATGTAGCAAGCTTGATGGATGTATTTTGGCAAACCATTTGATCACCATACTTGTAAATCTTGGTCAAATTTCGGTTCCAATTCTTCAAAGGGTAGTCTGTCTGCATAATCGCATGCTTGTGAACACAATAACTCTTTAACACAATGACTTAGATGAATGAAATTCGATACGTGGCCTTCTAGCCTTAATTGTAGATATGTGTCCAATTTGCTACCATTTGTGTGTAACGCAATGTGATGATTCAGGAACATGACAAGATACATAAACGAAATTTTTTAGCACTAAAATTGTAGATCTGGATCCAATTTCGAAAGCAACTGGTCAAAGAGAAGAGGTACAAAATGCATATTCGATTGTTGTCACTACATTATGACGATGAACGCAAACCGTGCCACATCAGTGGCGGCGAGGGGCGCTCGCCCCTTACTTTTCTCGGGAAAATTAAGTTAAATTTTTACTTCTTTTTAGCTGTTTAAATCTAGGAATCACAAAAAAGCAACAGTATTCAGGAAAGCTAGATAATGTTACAAACATGGAAAGTCGCTTCCCAGCAATGCGAGTCTTATGGTTGGGAAGAGAGTTTTACAGGGGTAAGTATGGGATACTGACAGCACCAGGGTCTGGACCCCTGAACTTGGAGACGAAATATGGGATCTCAAAGATGCTGGAATTTTCTCGATATCTCTATTAGGAGAGGAGATAAGCTTGAATGTACTAGATGATTCCATGTGACGTCACGGCCTGCCGGGGGAGGCTATATAAGGAGTGAGCTTGGATCACGGAGTGAGTGAATGATAATCGACTGGGATCGCCTTGGAGTGCGAACGCCTTTGCAGTTCTATCCGCTGTGCGAGCTAGTAAGCTATTAGACGCCGAGCGGTATTAAGTAGTAGAGTGTTGATCGACTGGAACGACTTTGGAGTTTCGTCTGCAGTGCGAGCTAGAAAGCTGGTGAGCTGAGCGCTATTGAAAGTGCAGTTATTGTCGTTATTAGTGATTTTCTGACTGTTTGTGTTGCTAAATCTCAAAGTACTGAACTGTTTCTACCTGTGAATTGTTGTCTGTTTGCGTTGCTAATCTGTGCAAGATCCATTGTTTCCTGTTACCTGTGCTACGTGGTTTCCTGCACATTTGTGAATAAACCTTCATTGCCCATTATCCTGCGTGTTGGACTGTTTACACCATACACCCACAGAACAATTTTGGTAACAAATTTTTAAATTTTGTTATCTACCCCGCATACTCCCGGGTACTTTTAGATATCAATAAATTTTTTGCCCCTCTCATTTTTTCACCCAATCGCTGCCACTGGGTCATATTGTGCAAGTAGACAAGAAAGTTGAGGGGAGAAAAACCCCGCTAGTTATGTATATGCACTACGACTGCTTTTATAACTATCTTTTTGGGCACAAATGGGACCGGAGGGTCGCAGGTTCGAAACCCGATTCCATTGAAGATCCGCCGTGTATGGGGCCTGTTGCACGCTAAATCATACGTAGTGGTCAAACGTCCTCCCGTTGGTGTGGCGCGGAAGTTTGGAGAGGGGGTGCCAGCTCAGGTGTCGTCCTCGTCATCTGACCGCGGTTCAAAATTACGCGGTCCGTCCCTAAATAGCCCTCGTTGTTGCTTCAAAACGGGACGTTAATATAACCTAACCTAATCTAACCTTGGGCACAAATGGGGTTGTGAAATTATGAATGTAGGATTTTACCAGTAAGTATAATTTAATCGCAGCGTAAATAAGAATTGTAAAACTAGATTATCACATACGATAGATGGCACCAGGAGTCCTGTTCGTGATACGTCACGAACAGCACCCTCTTTTTCCTCACAAAACCGAGGAGCACGCTCCGAGAGTCGCAGACTGACAACCCTCTCTTGTAATCCCTCTTTTCACTAGAATGCAGGCTCCTCCGCAAGGCGCAAATTAAGCCGCCCTATATCACTATGCAACGGTAACTGTATCCCATTTAACTTTTCCTTCTGGTTATCACTAATTCAACTAACTATTGTAGAACCCCGCTAATCCGAAATTCCGGTTAATCTGAACCGATTTTATTTTCGAAAATTATATGTAATTGAAAAGATTTAAATATACGTACTAAAAACAAAAAAGTACTTTCTCAGCATGCATAATTTTGTACAAATTGAAGAAACTAACGCAATTCGCCGTAAGATAAGGTCACTTCATACAGGAGCACATCCATTATTGTAATGAAAAGGGGAGACATGTTCTCTTTCTATTGCTTTTGAAGAAAAGAATTCAAGAGATAGTAGTACTGAGTACTTATAACTTACATTTTTTAGCACACACCTTTATCTTTTATATTTTTATCGGAATTTCAGGTAATCCGAATTTTTTGTAATCCAAACAGGCACCGGTCCCAATTAGTTCGGATTAGCGGGGTTCTACTGTACTTTTAACCCATTAACGTCTATCCCGGCGATAATCTAATCGTTAAAGTAACCATGCCTATGTCAATTATTACACTCCTTATTATCTTTCTTTTGTAAATAACTTCCCCCTGTAAAATTTTCCCTCTACTTCTTAAATAAATGTTTTATATTTAAATTGAAGTCTTCGTTTTTTTCATGTAATAATTTGTATTAAATTACTGTGAAATTGCAACTGAAACCCTAACAAATCGTGACTAAAATTGTGACTGAAACCCTAACAAATCGTGACTAAAATTGTGACTGAAACCCTAACAAATTGTGACTAAAATTGTGACTGAAACCCTAACAAATTGTGACTAGAACCCTAACAAATTGGGACTAAAACTGTGACTGAAACCCTAACAAATCCCCTAGACTTAATTCCGATCCATTTACCCCTTAAAGATAACCGCCTGTGAGCGTTCTGTTTGATCTAATGGAATCCCCACATGAATGAGAAAGGTTCACGAAACTTGAAATAGAAAGAAGGAATAAACTAAGAGTTAATTCTCTCTCCCTCTTTCCCCAATAACATATATATTAAGATGGGTCTACGCGAGGCCAATTTATGCGGTACAATAGCACGTAGTTGCCCCGTCGGGACAAGAAGTGCCTTCTCAGCTGTTTCTGCGCATGCCTGATCTTCTTCCAGCGCATGCGTCAATTTATTGTACGGCATGTATTGGCCTCGTGTGAACCCGCCTTTACGCAGGAGCGATGCGTGGGTTTTTAAACAAGGACGAACCCTTCACATTTCCCATTCCAATAGAACAACAGTGTTTCACGGCTGCTATAGAATGCTTGCAGGGAAGCACGTTTCACAGAATCGAATTTTTAAGTTCCTACCAGAAAGAAATCCAGCAAAACATACTGCAAAAAATATTGAAATTTTACGAATAGTTAAGGAATCCAGTCATTCCGCAGTGATATAACACTACGATAACTACTCCGCAAGCACAGGCATGGGGTCTGATGGACCCCTCCATTTCTCTTCCCTGCATCATCATGAGTGGTCTAGATCAGTGGTTTTCAACCCATGGGCCGCGAAATGCTAGTCAAGAGTCGAAGTCAGGGAAGCTTCAAGAGTCTTCATTCGTTTCTTGCTTTATAGAACAATATATTTTTATTCCTTTTACAGTAGGCTTCACTAATTACTAGCAAACAAGGGCATATAATATAGAGGATGTCCACACTTATCGCGGTCCAATAGCTAATTTCTAAACCATTAGAGATAGACATATAGCTCAAATTGGAGAAATGCTTTATATAAAGGAATAAATTATATTTTATGTTGTTTGAGTCACTAACTATATTTCTGAAAAAATTACGAATACTAACTTTTTATACGGTTCCCTCGGTCCTATCAGTCATATTTAGTAAAATATTCTTGACTCTCTAACACTTTAACCAAAAAAAGTCCCACTCTTCAGCGACTAAAACTGAGAGAGCTTTAAATTTCACGATTTTTAACCAATCACCTCGTCGAGCAACTGCTGTGTATTGATTGGTGAATCGTCATCAAGACGGCTATTGAAATGGTGTAAAGTGGTTTAAGTCAGTTATATTCAAAGCTTCATAACTCGGTCAGTTTTAGTCGCAAAAGAGTGGGACTTTTTTTGTTTAAAATGTTAGAATGTCAAAAATATTTTAGTAAATATGATTGATAGGACTGATGGACTGCTTAAAAAGTTATATTTCGTAACTTTGTGAAGAATATATTTATTCACTCAAAAAACATATACTATAATTTTCCCCTTCATTCAAAGCATTTTTCCAATTGGAACTATATGTATCTCTAACGGTTTAGAAATTAGATATTGGGCGACGATAAGTGTGGACACCCTGCATATATTTATATATATTTATATTTATATATATATTTATATAAAAATGTCATGAAAATCAATAAATGTTGAAATTAAATGGAGAGACTGTAGTTAATCGGCAAAAGCGTATAGATGCTCACCAGGGTAAGTAAAATCTATACGAACCGCTAAAAAATTAGTGAAATCATAATGTTTTCTGCGTTAGGTTCATTCCTTTGTCACGTCTCCCGTTGGCTGCATCTCTCAGTTTTAGGTTCGTAAAATTATTTCTAATATTTGGTATTTCATTCAAATTCTTGGTTTATCATAATGTTCGGGGTAAAGGACAGTGTTTTTAGCTTTATGCCAGCACTGTTCGCAGAAAACATTATGATTTCTCTAATAATTTTTTAATTTTAATTTTTTTATAGATTTTACTTACCCTGATGAGCATCTATACACTTTTACCGATTAACTACAATCTCTCCATTTTATTTCAACATTTATTGATTTTCATGACATTGATATATTTTCCACAAATCTTCTTGAATTGCAGCATTATTGCGCATTCGTTGTATTTGTGCTATATATTTCTATATTATTTTATCTTCCCCCCTTTCATATATATTCCCCTTTTGTTTATTTTCTCTCTATAAGAACTTTCGGCTTTTTCTTACCGCAGATTTTTTTCTTGACATTTTGTTTTATGAATGTTTATGTTGTATATGTTGCTTTTGCAATTCTGCTCTGATTGTTTATTTGTTTCTTATTTGTTATATATATATATTAGTTTTAATGGTTTAAAAAAATATATAACTGTGTGTGTGTTTAGTTATTGGGCCTCAAAATATTTTTCCGCACAACCAAAAAGGTTGGGAACCACTGGTCTAGATGTAAAGGATTAGAGAAACAGATAAGGGAAAATTGTGGTGGTTCACTTTTACTGGGGATCTACTAGTGTTATGACTACAACAGAAAACTTAAATTACATATAAAATACCGATTTTTTTAACCACTTAACTTAATAATTTTCTTTGTTATCTAATAAGATGACCCCTCCTGTTTTGTTAAGGGGCTGTCGTTTTCATTCATCTAAGAAGGCATAGGATACTTAAGATGTTTATGGATCCTACATATTTTTTGTGTCAAATTATAAAGCTAATTAATGATTCAGTTTTAGTTTATAAGACTAAAATTTCGATAATTCGATGCACGAGTATTCTCCGGCTGGTAAGTTAATCGGTTAATAATTTAAATATTTTTATGTATTAAAATCCACTTATTATATATGCATTAAGTTCTATATGATCGAAATGGGTAATAATGAATGAATGCAGAAAAATTTATAGAAAAACGGAGATAAACGGAAACCGAGTTGTCTCCGTCCTTCCTTGGCGTTCGGGAAGGAGGTATGTACCGTCATCAGTGAGGTTAACTCATTTCCCACCACTAATCTGCCCACTTCCAGAAGCGAGAACCCGCTTACTTATCCGGCGACTTTTCATCCTCGAACTCGTGGTGTCTCCATATGGGTGAACAAACGGAGACAAGTTAAAATTTCTTTATACTAGTTGGAAACCGCATTTGTATCTGAAATAAAACTTGTATGCACGAAAAATTAGCCATATATTAAGGCAAATTCTTTTTTTGTTTGAAGATTCAATAAATTAGGAAGTAGTCGTCGAATCATTTGGGGTCAAAATAATCCTGCGCATGTGCCAATGTTCCGAAAATGGGTGAGTAAGCGTAAGTGTTAAAAAAATTAAATAGTTTTCCAAACTAATTAATTCTTCAAATAAGTTTAACGTATTTTAGTGAAATGAACAAAAAGTTTTGAGGACCCTCTTTTTTGTCAATATTGGGTTTTTCTTTGAAAAGTTTCCAAGAAAGAAGGCTTATGTTTGTAGATATTCTAAAAAAGACACAATACCGAAAGACAATAATTACTAATATAATAACACAGATCTGTCTCTTGGTAACGCTCTGACGTCACCAACAATAAAATTCGCGCCATAGCACTGCGAGACGTTAAACAGCATTATTTCATTGTTAGAGAACCTAAATTTCAGTAATTTTAAATTTTAAAAAGTAATTGTCGTTCTAATTTCAAATTGAATAGCTCTAAAATAGTGAAATACAATTTTCTATCCATTCATATAAAATTTATCTCGCTATGATCAATAGCTCCCGAGAAATTTTAAATTATATTAATCATATATTGCAAATTAATTTCCGTCTATTAATAGAAAGTAGTAAATCACGTCAGTGGTATATCATGCGCGTTATATAGTTTGGACGCCAGGATTCATCTGATTATTTATTGCAATCGTGATGATATAATTTGATAATATTTTTGGCAACGTTTGGCAAGCAGATAAGTGCTTTGTTTTCATCAGAATTTCGAAAAAGAATTCCTTTGAAATTTTAACTTACGTTCGACAAGCTGAGAATTTCATGGTTATTGAATTATAATAAAATTGTTAAACAATGAAACATACTTCACACGGAATGTTGTTCACCACGAGGTTTTTTTCAATAAAGAAATATGTAAATAAAAAAATATTTCCTGTCATAATACATACAGTGGCTCCCAAAAGTGTTCGTACACCTACGATTTTCAATGAAATAGGGCTCTATCCTTGAATTAAAATTATTATTAAATACCTATTCTGAAATATTAAGATCTATAATCTATTCTTAACAAAACTACATGAAATATTTTAAAAACGTAGTAAAACTTTATTTTTAAGAAATCAATAATCAAAAAGTAACAAAAACTTTATCTCCCAAAAGTTTTCGTACACTTTAAAAAAATCTCTACATATTAGTAAATATTATAATTTTTCGTTAAATTAATATTTAGTAGGATATCCTTTAGCATCCACAACAGCTTTTAAGCGTTTGGGAATAGTTTTCACTTTTTTTTTTTTTTTTTTTTTTTTTGTAATTTCTGCATTAGTGTTCATCCATTCTTCCATCATGACTGTTTTTAGTTCGCTTTTAGATTTAATGTCGTGTTTTCGTTCTCTAACCTCCAGTTCTCTCCAAATATGTTCTATTGGGTTTAAATCTGGCGATTGAGGTAGTGTTTTCAAATTTTGTGGACAATTATAGAGACACCAGAGGCGAACGCTGAGAGCCGTGTGCATAGGATCGTTATCTTCATAAAAAAAAAATTGTTTCCAATACCCAAATTTTGGACTGATAATTTTAAATTGTCTTTTAAAATATTTAAAAAAGAGCATGATTCATTATACCATCAAAAAATACCAAATTACCTAGTCCTGATGCTGACATGCACCCCCACACAAGGCACCTCTACCGCCATACGTAACTATTCCAACTAAGTTCTTGGGATTAAGCTCCTCATTTTTTCTTCCCCATACCATCGGAACCAAAAATGTTATATTTGCTTTTATCTGCAAATAAGACATTGTTCCAATACGTTTCGAGTTTATTTAACATTTATTTTGCGAAGGAAAGCATGAGTTTCCTTTTTTTCGCACTAACAAAAAATTTTCTACGGGCAGAACGCCCATTTACTCCAGCTGCTATCAGAACTCGTCGAACAGTTTCAGGTGAAATTGTAGTAGAAAATTTTTCATTAAACTCTGCAGAAACTTTTAAAGCACTCAAACTTGGATTTTTCACAAATTTTCTAATTATAAATCTCTGATCACGTTCTGTTAACTTTGCCGGTCGACCTTTTCTTACCTTGTTTTCGATCCGATTTTCTTTAAAGCGTTTTATCACATATTGCCCTGTAGAATGGGATAAATTAACTAATTTAGCGACATTCCGAACTGATTTACCACTACTATGATGAAAAATAATCAATTTTCGAATGCTTATTGTTGTTTCTTTACGACTACGAACCATTTTTAAATAATAAATAGAATATTACGGTGTAAGCAAGCAAAAATTAAAGCCAAACGATTTTATAAATCCCACACAATGCAAAAATAAAAATAAAGTGACAGACGATAATTTAAGTTATGAATTTATCCGAAAATATTTCAGTGTACGAAGACTTTTGTGAGATAAAATGTTTGTTACTTTTTGATTATTGATTTCTTAAAAATAAAGTTTTACTATGTTCTTAAAATATTTCATGTAGTTTTGTTAAGAACAGTTTATAGATCTTATTATTAAATACCTATTCCGAAATATTAATTTTAATTCATGGATAGAGCCCTATTTCATTGCAAATTGTAAGTGTACGAACACTTTTGGGAGCCACTGTATGTTTATTTTATTTGTTTTCAATCAATGTTAAACATTTCTCTCGCATATATATCTATTTAAACACATCAAATTTGACGGGAAATCTCTCGAATGAAGAGGCAATTTGCACCCGTCATACCATGACGGGTGACTTTCTAGTAATTTAATATTAGACCTCTTTCATATAACATGCACTACTAAAAGAAATTTTAAAAAACTCTAAAGCAAAATAAACTGCGTCTATTCTTTTTGATACCTATTTATATTTACACTTTTTGTGTTCAAATAAAAATAAAAAAAATTTAGCCCATAATGCCGATTTGTGTTTACTGATTTAAAAAACTAAACTAACACCACGCTTCTTACAAAATCCCAATATCCATTCTCTAATCCAACAGGAGAAGTTTCTTAGACAGAGATGCCATTTTAATCTCAGATGTGAAAGAAAAATCCTCTTCTTTGTCGCAATCTTGTCGCTCAGGAATTTCTACAACAAATGACCCAAATCCGATCGATGCCAAGATTTATGACTGCACTGAATAATGATTCTGGTTAAAAGTCATCTGAATACGAATTAGGAATGGAGGGGGTTGGTTCTATCAAAATCGATATTAGAAATCCCGTATCAAATATAATAAAAATCCGGCATTTAGGACAAATTTTTTTAACGGAAATACCGCCATAACGGTTACTTGCATTCCATCGTCAACGAGTTAAAGATACAAGAAGTAAATGTTTATAGGAAATAAAAATTAAATAAAATTCAAAACAATGACGGGAGGCTGTCTTTTCCAAACAGCTGCTGATGTTAAGGGCGTAGGACAACTTTACTCGCGTGACTCTTTTCCGATTTTCAAATTTTTAATTTCTCGTATAGGAAGTATACAAAGAGAAGATAATGTAATCGTCAAAACATTCGAACTCAAGATTTTGAAGAATCTTCACGTTTTAGACCTCCCTGAATCCGAAAAACACAATTTGGGAATTATGTCTGTGAACACGATAACTCGAAAGCTATTAGAGATACAGGGATGAAATTTGCTATGTGATCGTTACACATAATTTGAAGGTTTCTATCAAATTTTGGACAAAATCTGTCCACGGGAAGTCTGTCCGCGTTCATGTGAACACTAACTCAAAAACTAGAATAGCTAGATAGATAAAATTTGGTGCACAGTTTTATCATCATGAATGTAGGTCTGTATCAAATTTTGGACCAAATCCGACGAAGGGTTGATTGTCTATCGGTCTCTAAAACCGCATATTTTTAATCGCAATAACTTCTTAACAAAATTACTTAGATAAATGAAATTTGGTATGTGGCCGTCTTACTTTAATTGTAGTCCAATTTTTGTGTCAATCGGTTGAAAAAAAGGAGTTCAAATTTCAAATTTTTCTAATCCGTTTCTCCATGCGCATGCGTACAGGTAGCAATCTCTGTGCACGCGGAAGCTGTTGAGCGAATTACATCACTTTGTCCTTGAGCCGGCAAGAGTGGAAGTGTGCGATAGATGCGTTTTAATTGGTACGCATCTCTTTGAATTTGATTCTTTACCTAAATATTTCACAA
Organism: Araneus ventricosus; assembly: GCA_013235015.1. Lineage (NCBI taxonomy): Eukaryota > Metazoa > Arthropoda > Arachnida > Araneae > Araneidae > Araneus > Araneus ventricosus. Next base: position 42,304 of record BGPR01011435.1, read on the forward strand.
TCACTATAATCTACAATGAAAAACCTTCCGATAGTCATTGGATTCTGGGTTACAGAAGGTTCGTATTTTTGTATCCACTCGGAGTGGGAGGGGAAACAGCGTCTTTTTGGGGAAGTATAAGAGAAAGTTTACGGGAGACCACTCCCGCTGCTTTTAGCAACTTCTGTTCTTACCCTTTATCTCTAAAATAAGACATTAGTTACGTCTTTAACATATGTAGTTACCGAGATCTAGAGGATCTCCCATACAACGTTTTTTGTGGCGTTTTGGCGTGTGAATCAAATTCCTTCCTGAGACCCCAATGGGAGGAACGTAGTCCTACGTTAAAAAAGAGTCCGAAAAAGTATATTAACACGAAAAATGTTAATACACTGGACACTATCTCTAAATTTTGGCATGCATGACATTTCAAAATTCTCTACAGAGCATGTCGTTGAATCTAGAGCTACCACATTTGGCACGTGGTTACTCCTTGAGTAGTAAGAGAGCACTAAAAAGGGTTTTCAAAATTTTAATTACATTTTTAATTAACAATTTATCGATATTTTACTTTTTTCCTTAATAACTTCGGAGCATATTATTGCGCAAAAGCCATTTTTACAACACATTAAAAATTAAAAAAATAACTTTTCAGTGAAACTAATTTTATTTCCGTACAATATTTTTCTCTATATACATTTTTAAATACATTTCAATTTTCATATACGAATAGAACCCATGCACATTCAGAATAAGAATATTTTTCTTCGGGAAAAAAAGGAACATGCC
>BGPR01011436.1:0-48599 GCA_013235015.1 Araneus ventricosus
TTGATACTTTATTAATTTTACTGTGTAAATAATAAAATTCTGAAATAACGTTTTTCTCACCAATTTGAATCTCTCTTTGTAGAGTACCAATAATTTAAAACATATGGATATACAATTTAAGAAATATTAAGTTTATTTTAGATACACGAATTATATTTATTCTTTCAGATAAATGAATTATATTTATTTTTAAAAAAAAAGAAAATAATTAACCTCTTTGTAGAGTACCAATAATTTAAAACATGGATATACAATTTAAGAAATATTAAGTTTATTTCAGATAAATAAATTACATTTATTCTTTATCAGGAAAAGTTCTTTCCAATCAAAATTTTGTTTAATTTCAGAGGAAATTATTTTTTGATAAGTTAATATTATACTATCTTTTTCAGAATATGATGAAACAATAAATTAATTTTTCATAACTACACATTCATTCTTTTTAAAGATAAAAAAAATTAAAGAATGTAATTTTAATACAGAAAATTCATTTGCAATGTTAATATTTATCAATTTTTGTATTCCCCAGTAAGAAATGAATAATGTTATTTAGTTTTGCACCAAGATGCTATAATAAATGTCAAAGACTCAAAATAAAGCACACTATTTTATTGAGCAAACATAATTAGTAACAAAATATTATGAATAAATGACCTTTTTAATAAACCCCAAAAGCTGAGCATAATGAAATGACCTTTGAGTCTAGGGTGGCCCTACCAGGAGTTTAAACTCCCGACGCACTTCTCTCATTCTACTCAGCATAGGGATTTTTGATTAAACACCATAGACAGAAATTTTTCAAATACACATGCCAGCTGAAATATAGGAAAATTTAAAGCAGCATTAAGCTTATATCTGTACGACTTTTAATATACACAATTTAAATACTTTATTCAACAAAAACAATTTTCAAGATATTTAATAATAAGATATATCAACAATCATTTTTTAATTATCCGAGACCACAGAGCTTATAACACAAAATAATTCTTTTTTCTCAAAGAACTGAAGTTTGATAATGCATATGCATCATGAATTTGGCATTTAAAAAAATTGCAGTCATTTAAAGAAAAATAAAATAATGTAATTTTTTTAAATAAAATATTGTTAGCATAAAGAGTGTAACGATAACTTAGAAACCGACTCACTGTAAGATACACAGAGAAGTTCCAAAATTTATTTCCTCAAATTAACTAGAAAACTGCTCATCATAATCAATCATAATATGTAGTTCATCTATAATATGAGAGTTCCTTTGAACAAAAATTATTTTACACATTTTTAGACAAATATCTACAAAATCTTGGTGCATTTCATATGACCAGCCATCCTGAAGACAAAACAGCTCCAAAATTGACAGGCTGCCTGAAAAAGAAACAAATTTCTAGTAGAATCCATTTGTATAACACAAACCAATTTATTTTTATTAAAGACTCCACTTCATTGTAAACATTGAATATTATGAATAAAATATTCACCTTCAGCCAATAACAATTAATTTTCTTATATGAAGCTGTGTTAAATAAAACAGATCAAAATATTTTGAGAACTTTATTAAACTAGTATTAGCCAATACGCTTATTAAACAAATTTCCTACATTTTATTTACACAAATAAGAATGAATATTTTAATTTGCCTCTGGAAAACAATGTTAAAAATAAATACTAATAAAAATAATAATCTTCTTAAATGGGAATTGAAATTTGCATAAGGATGCTATAGTAAGATACTGAATTAATTCTAAGATACTAATAAGCATAAATAAATAATAAATAAGTGTAATAATAATAAATAAGTGTAAACATTAAACAGACTAGAGATATTTAATCAGTTCATTTCATTCTATTTCACAGTAGGCATTTGTAAAAAAGCTTGCTTCGGATATAACTACACACATACTAAATATAGAACATCTCAATATTACTTCAACTTAGAGCACAAATAACAGCAACAATTTTCATACTATAAAAACTCAACTAAAACTTACCACTCAAAATCAATATAATTATAAATGCAATATTTATGATTTTCAGCTGTATTTCAATATTAAATTACTGATAAAAGAATTTTAACTTGTAAATTACTTTGACAGTTCACAATACATCATAGCAATAATTATAATAAGTTTTTCTGAGAGTAATAAGCAAGGGTTCCATTAATATCTTTTAAAATTATTTTAATTACCAAGTCATACTATGTAGAAATAAATCTGTCAAAAAAAGGACTACAAAGAATTTAAAGAATTCATGCACATTTTTGTCAGATTATTCCATATGGTAGGTATTTTAATATGCTTCAGCAACTGCACAAAAATAAAACAAAATTTTATTATTTTATATACAAAAAGTGAAAATAAGTATTTTAAATATTAGAAGTTCCTCAGTTATTTAAATAACACATCTCATAAAAATTCTGTAACGCATTTTAAACTTACCGTTCTCATCTCCAGGAATCTTGAATGGGGAAGCAGTCAAATACGTTCACTAAACTGGAATAGTCACAAGTCTTGATTCTACATAAAGTATCTAATTCTAAAAAAAACCTCCTGATTATAATAAATAGTATGTGAAATTGACAAGCAGCAAGAATTAAACCAGCAACACAACATGACGGCGTTTCGGTTGCTTTTCGTTCGATACAATAATGGCGTCGTGTTATGGTTTGTAGCACAGAGAAGTAGAAGGATTCTACACAGCTCTGTGATGGAAACCAATATGGCGTCATGTTATGGTTTCTCTGTGGTTTGTAGTTCGATTGTAAGGCTTAGGTGGCGCTGCGATAGTTAACCAAACTCCGGAGTGAGACCTCTTATACTCTTTCTCTGTGAAATAATCCTTCTTTCTAAAGTGAGAAAAAAGTATGAATTCATTTCTTTTACATTAAATTTCAGTTCTTTTACAAATTCTTACTAAAATAATTATTTGCATTATTTGAAATTATCACATTAAAAAGAAATTTTATTCATTAAATAATTACTTGCAAACCATTTTTAAATCGTTATTCTCTATATTTGAGTTGTCATATTGCCGACTCCGTCACACCAGAAAATTGATACAACCACACAATGTGCTTTGGTTAGCTACGACATCAAAGCTGCAATAGCTTTTGATAGGATCAAGTATCCCTAACAATTTAGGGTCAAGTACCCCTAACTTGACTTTTTCTAAATAATTTAAAAATTAAACTACTTAGAATCAAGATAGTGCATAACTCGCATATCAAATTACAGCTAGAAGTATGCTTAAAACTCAGAAATATTTTAATTCATCATATCTTTGATAGTAAACTTCCTATCCACTGAGGAATGAAAAAGTTAAAATTTACTTTTGGACCCCCAAAACATATTTATCTACACGCTATTACGATTACTGTTCGGATTGGAATGAAAATCCCTTCTATTAGACCATATGACCAAAGGTCAAATAAAAATGGCCCACACAATTATCAATTTTCTCACAAACTGAGAAAATCACGTAGGGTCAAGTATCCCTGGTTTCCCCTAAATATTGGCAGGTATATTTATATTCCATTGACGGGCAATACTTATAAGCTTTTTTGGAACAATGCATAACAAAAATTTAAAGAAAAAGCTTTTTATTCTGGAAAAAAATTTGTTTATTGGGTTTATAATTGTTATCACATATTGCCGTAGGTGTACTTCATTTTATTGTCATCTGGTAGTTATCGGAGTAATATCGTTCATATAATTACTTGAAAAGTAATTGCAAATTCCAAAAAATGCATTTTTATATTTAAAAAAACAACCAGAGAAAACGTACCTTAGCTACTTCAAACTTATAGCGTAACACCATTTTTCTTATCTTCTTCAATAAAGAAATTGCTTAGTAAATAAATAAACGAACAAAGTACATTAATTTTGGAAAACGAATTCACTTAATATACTGACTAATTTTTGTCGAAATTCATAAAGAAAAGTACGAAAAACCAAAAGCCACCTGCTCAGATCCTGAATAGAAGAAACGAAATTTAGCTTTTCTTTTGTTGTTACTGTTCGTCCCATTACTTATGCCAATTAGAAGAATCAATTTAACGGAAATTATAGATTCAATTATCACTGGTTAAAAACCTGGTCTGTTAATTAATGAAGTTAAATTTACACCAGAACTCTTTGTTATGAAATAACGCAATTTCTACAGCCTGATTAAATTAAAATAAATGGATAAAAGCCGAAAACAGGCAGATTAGAATTTTTCTGGACTAAATGATAATGTGTTGAAAGTATTAATGTGATGAAGCATAATGGACATATAACGTCATTGTTTTTCTGAGTGGCTTTACCGATATGTAGTTTTATCTGAGAACAATATAAATACGAATTAAGGGAAGTTTTAATTGTTAAAGAGTTAAAAATACAAAAATAATAACAAACAACGATGAGGAATAAGAATCTGGTAGATGACGTCATCAGGGGCCATTCATTCATGCAGATTCAAAACCAGAATAGGTTTTCTGTAGAGGTAAAAGACTTTAAGGTCTGAATTTAATATGAATTTTCCTCTAAGGCCTGAACCCACTCCGGAATAAATTGGAAAGAAAAACATTCACCCAGACCGAAGAAAAGAACGAAAAACAGACTTTTAAACAAAGTTTGAAAAGAAGGGCTTAAAATCTCTTACCTCTTACTTAAGATGTGGAATGGAAGAAAAGAAAAAACACCGTTGCAAAGTCAACTTTGTATATAGGTGTGCGCACCTATCTCCATCTAGTTGTCTGAGAACTGTATTTGAAAATACGCTGTAGTGCCATTATTTTTGTCTAAATAGAACTTCATTTGCTTCAGATTTCTTTTATTTGATATTTGATGATTATTTGCTTAAATGAATTATAATTTTAATAGCATACTGTATTATTGAAAGTGTAAGGTCCAAATAATATTTAAAATAATGACTGTGTATCTGTCTGTCCGTTTATGTATGACAAGTCGTTTTTTTTATATAAAAACGCAGTTTTCTCTATTTGCAGTTACTTTTCAGGTAATTAAATGAAAGAGATTACTCCGATAACTGCCAGATGACAACAAAATGAAGTACACCTACGGCGATATGTGATAACAATTATAAACCCAATGAACAAAATTTTTTTCCGGAATAAAAAGTTTTTCTTTAAATTTTTGTTGTACATTTTTCCAAAAAAGCATATAAATATTGCGTATCAATGAAATATAAATGTACCTGTCAATATTACTCGATTTTAAAAGTCACTTCTTCTTCATAATAGATGCATAAAATCATTGATACTAAAATAATGCATCAAGGCATACTATTCCATCCCCCTTACATAAACTGATTTAGCAAGTTTCATGCACTTTCTTATTTCGTTGTTTACTTACTATTTATTGCAAGTTTCAGAAAAAAAATTGCTTCAAAGTTTATATTTCACATTCATTGCATTTTTAAAATGCGAACTTTCATGCAAATAAAACTGCCGAAATTCACTAAAGGAAGAGCCATGGATTCCCGAGTTTACTTTTTTAAAATTGTTTTTCGTTTTCCCGTCTTACACTACCGAAACTAAAAAAGTAATCAATTTTTAATTTCATTTTTGTAAATATTTATTTTTGATGCATCAAATTTTCTGTCGTCCTGTATCGATATTTTATCTCGTTTAATGCGTTTTATAATTTAAGAGAGTTAACTTGATATTAAAAATCTTAATTTGTTTTAAAAACTTTTAGTGATACATGGTGAATTTTTCGTTCAGATCAGAAAAACAGAAATTTTAATTTTCTTACATTAAATCAACTTCATCCGAGTTATTTTTTGAAGATTTTTTTATTGGGAAGTAGGAAAAGAAACTGCAACACACAAAGATTTTCTGCATTTCACATTCTGATTGTAACAATAAAAATAGTAAGTGTTATCCCTTGATTTTATTATATACTTTCACATAAGAATACCACTTATAATCGGCGGTCAAACATTATTTTTCCTGCGTAATATGCAACCAAATTTCACCAAGGGACAAGCAGAAAAAAAAAATAATCTGAAAGTGTCCGGAATTACCTTCTCTACATTTTTATTTCGAATTTTAATGTTTTTATATAATTTTATTTAATTTTATTGATTTCATGTTAATAAAGATGAAATTTTATAATTGATTTTTCACTCATCTCCCGATGTAGCCGTTTCATGAAATCTTCTACACTTATATGCTCTCGATGACAATACTCTGTTTTAATATATTTAGAAATTAACTTTCAGTTAATCGTTTAATTTATTTAAATTTTGATTCCATACTTGTAGCTCCACCTGATAGTGAATTTGACAAAAATTAATTTCAGCATTCCGTAATATTTATAGTAATGAATTATATATAAAAGACTAAAAAGTATTAAATAATTAAAATAAAAATAATCAAGTTTTTTGTACACTAATGAAACTGTATTTTAAACTGTTTTTCTTAAATTTATTCGGTAGTTAACTTTGGAAACTTATTTGAGGAGAAAAATATTTTTGCACTATCTTGAAATTCAAAATAATTGTCTATTCAATGATATCATTTGACGGGCGTGATGGTTTTATTTATAAACGCGATTTTTTAAATTAATTATAATCTATATAGGTAGTTTCAGATACGAATAAATGAATTTAATATTTTCTCTGCAACATTCATTGACCAGCTAAAAATCATCGATTTGCTGGAAAGCAACTTAATATCACATAATTCATTAAAAAGAATCTAACTGTTTCGTCTTTAATGTTGTTTTACTTTTTTCAATGAAGCAATCCTACATAAGTTGTATGTTAGTTATACATCTTATCTTTTCATCTTGAAAATAAGAATATATGTATTTTTTAATATGGAAGTTAGAGCGGAGGTTCCTGAGATGTAATCGTTGGGGTGTTGTAACTTCTGATCTTTCATTGTGGAGTGAAGCATTATATTATGAAGTAAAAAAGAAGTCTACTAACTGCCGTAGTTTCTTCTTCAAAACGGCAAATAATATAATGGTGCAAACATGCATCATTTATATTTTTCCTCGTTTTAATTAATCTTGCATAGTTTAATATTCAATTATTAAAAAAATTACTACTTACATTTTTACTTGAAATAGATAAGTATTTTAACTTATTAGTTAATTTATTTAACTGATTTAACCATTCTTGTGTCTAATTGATCAAAGTTAGCATTAAACAACTTGCCATGGATTTCTTTATTCCGCTTTAAAGCTACTCGAAGTCACTTTTGGGCGGACCTAATCAGATTAAATCATGGCCAGATGTCGCGGAAGACACTTGAGTCAGTAACCTACTCTCCAGTCTTCCAGACCACATCAGCATGAATCTTCATGCTGATGTGGTCCGACCTAATGCTGATGTTGTCTGATGTGGTTTGACATAAGACAATGGATATAACTCGCACCAAGCCCACATACAAAACTGCTCGAATTCCCAATCGTCTGTCACCAGGTCACCACAAACCCCTTGGTAACCTATCGTTGAATAAAAGTAAGCCTTAGTCATGAGAAAGGGCGGTGGCATTTCCCTTAACAAATAGCTTCAAAAATGTCAATGGAATCAATTCACGTGACACACACACATGGTAACCGGAAAACAAGATCACCCCGCCCTGCCGTAGCGTCCGGGATTCTGAATGACAGTGGCCGTTACGACAGCTCGAGTACTGAGGCCGGAGTACTAGTAACCCATCACCGGGCCACGGTCCGACCCCTCCAGAAGGAGGTACGTACTATCACTGGTGGAGGGGGTGTCGATTGGGATTGGATTGGGAGTGGGATTTCCGATGCACATGAAAATCGTGGGATTTCCGATTGGGGGAGGGGGGAAGATGAGGAAGCCTCTCTTAACAATTCAAAAAGAGGGGAAAATAAACTTAAAAATGAAACACTTTTGAAGAGCGTTTTATGCAGCTTAAAATCAAAAGAATCACATATAAGTTAATATATTAATTGTGATATGAGTGAAGATTTTTAGTCAGGGATGGGTAACTGATACATACAGATATGTAGACTACTGTTACATACATAGTCTCGATTAACCGAGCCCCGTTTACATTGAGCAGCAAGAAGAGGTTACACAAGCAATTCTGATAATGACACTAACAAAATAGCTGCCCCCCCCCAGAAAAAAAAGCTGTCAAGGACTTCTTACAGCTGTCATTCTTGGAATAAAGCCGTTTTTCAAGAGGGGAGGTTGGGGGGAGAGAATTGCTATCGGAAATCCCACGAATCGGAACTCCCACTATCGGAACTACAACGGAACCGGTGGAGGGACGCGGAGCCCCACCATTACTAACTAGCGTCTGTATCCCAAACTCTTTCCCTATGGGATGGGCGAATCCATCTCAAGTAGTAGTTTTCGTAGGTGGGGAAGTTTGACAAGGAGGGACACACTCGGAATCACTTGGGAAAGGGTTTGGGATCGAGCAGAGCCCTCTAGTAGACGCTAGTGAAGTTATAGAAGAACACAGTGCCTGGAATGAGATTATTGCCTAGTTAATTCATGCGCTGAAAATAATGATATTTAGGAAGTGAATTACAGATCTGTCGAGATTTTTGGTAGTTAATGATGATTTCCTGTTGCAATATCTTTCTTAAAACAGCATTAAAAATCATATTGTGCACATAATTAAATTAGTTCATCTGAGTCCTAAAAAACAAGTTTGACAGTATTTCTTACGAGTAGTTGCACATAATAACAATTTACTCTAAGGATTCATAACATAATCTTATAAAGTGCCTATCCTCAATCACATAAGAACTGTGAAATGTGAATATTATGACTGAACATAAATGTTAGTTTTAATAATTTTGTCTTGAAATGTATCAGCTGCTGCAATATTGAAGGTAATGTGTTTATGTTAAAGAAATTGTTGTATGAAATAAAACAAACCAATATCCAATTTATTCTAGTTTGATCTCTTTATTTGGTGTGATTAGATTTTATTTAATGTTATACATTGCAAAGTTTTAAGTGAAAGTGAGTTTTAAGCATGTTAAACTCTTTTGCATGGCAAACCTAAATTTTACAAAATTTCAGTAGATAAGCAAAGAGAAATTCCTATCTTGAATAAATAAAATGAGTTATTGATTCTAATAAAAGTTTTATGCAAACTTTTGCAAACCTGTGTTACCTATATCACTTTTATATATATATAAAGTAAAACAGCATTAAAATGAATCCACAAAAAGTAAACACTCTTTTTTTTAAGTATGACCTCTGATAAAACAACTTGCTGCCACAATGTTTACATCGTGTTATCTCAGAAAAAGTGAAGTTTGTGATTTTCTTTTCTCTTGTTTTCCAATGTGTTTGTAAAATAAATTATGCTGACTTATCAAAACAGAAAAGATTAATAGCATTTACTACCACTCTTACAAACTGCAAAACCCACCTAATGTAACTGAAATTACTGAATGCATGCTTAGATTTGATATTGAATTCAGAACCAATACATCTGATAACTCTGATTCTATTGTACTTAAAACTACTGGGCTTTTAAAAATTCTTTTTAAATATGGATGTCGCATAATTCAACATAATTTAATTTTTTTCTACTTTGTTGTTTCGATAGTATCTTTCTAAATAACTTTCTTCACCTACCCTAAAATGACATGTAAGTCAATTAACATACATATTATGCATTACCCAATTCTCTTGGAGATTCTCAACATTGTTGAATAAAGTTAAAAATATTTTTTATTTTATCTATCTCTTCTAGCTGAGTAATATTATGACAATGAATAAAATAAGTTTTACTAGTGAGCAGATAAGTCAAAGTATATAATTCATTTCTCAAAATATAATGAACCTTTTCAATATGTAAAATAAATCATGTTTCAACTAATTGTCTAGATCACTTTTATATACAAAAAAATTAAAACAGCATTAAAATGAATCTACAAAAAGTAAACAGTCTTTTTTAAGTATGACCTGTGATAAAACAACTTGCTGCCACAATGTTTACTAGTTCTTATATCATGTTAGTGATTTTCTTTTCTCTTGTTTTCCAATGTATTTGTAAAATAAATTACATTGACTTATCAAAACAGAAGCTATTACTTAATTTAATTTCAAAAATGAGTATTCGACATATAGCTGATCATAAAAATGTAAAGGAAAGAAATTTAGCATTTTTTATTTTAAAGAAATTTGTGGCTTCACTGTGAAAGGCTATTTTTCCTCCAAATAAGTTATCATCAAAATGTAATTTAAATTGTGTATTTAATTTATAGCCATACATGAGTATACAGGATATTCAAACTTCATAAAATTCAATATTACTTTCAAAGATTCATTTTTAAAGACTATCAATTTGTGCAAGAACCCTCATCAATTTAGCTTTTGCAATGCCAATATCTTTGTGAATACTAATGATATTGAAGTTGGCTTATATATCGGGCTCTCAAAGTTATGAAGGAAAATTATGCTTCGTTTCGACCATGCACAGTAAAAAATTGCTCAATGTGTGGTTTCACTGCGAAATCAATGAACGTTAAAGGGTTAATTGCATTTTTTTGAATGTCAAGCATATATTCGAAAATGTTTTTGTAATACAATAATTAAAATTAATACAATTTGTTCATTGAAGTGCTGAATGATGTTGCATAAGAATATTAAATCATTTAACCAATCTATATTTGAAAATTCATCATAATTATTGTTTTTTCCTTCAAAAAGAGCTTTATTTCTTGTAATAAATTGGCAAACCGATTAACCGCAACTGATCCATTGAATCTTGTTGTATGTCAACATCTCAGAATATTGGTACTCTATTTCCGTTAATAATTGTGAAAATTGTCGTTTCTGAAGACCTTGCATTTATAAAGTTGATGGCTTTTATTACAAATGGCATTACATTGGAAAATATTTTTAAACTTTGCTTCACAAATAGAACTCGATGGTTAATTATACAATGAAATTCAATTTCTTAAGCTGCTGAATAGAATCATTGCTTTTTTGCCACCATATTGGGTGCATCATTTGTTAAGTTACAGAGACAATTTTATGTAGGTCAATATCCATTTCTTTAAATGCTTTATTAAATTCATTAAAATATCAAGACTAGTACACCTCCCTTTTGAATATTAATTTCTTTGACTCTTATTTCATTACATTGCCTAATTTATATCAAGAATTAATAATTTAATTAAGAATTAATTGCTAATTTATTGCAAGAAAAATCTGCTAGTTGTGCATAACCATTTACATAATCACTCTCATCTAAAGCAATTAAATATATTTGTATTGTATGTATTGTGACATATTGGTAACTCATTTATATGCTTTACAATTGAATATTTTTCTTTAAAATCTGCAAAGTATCACTACATTCTAAAAATGTTTGTTTTACAAATTCTAAGAGGTTTCCCATGGTGAGGAATGCAATAGGTTGATAGAAAAGTAGCAGCTGTAATGTTATTATTTGGAATCAAAAAAGTTTTTAAAACACTGGTTAATTTTTTAATACTTTCGATTGTCTGTTCTCTCTTTCACGTTTTAAAAAACGTTTGAAAAAATCAACGCATTGGGTAATTTAAAAAGCCTTTGGGACTTGATGTTTGACTTGCAATCATAGGTTTGCCACCACTGCTATAGTCAGAGTGGGAGATGGATTATGGTATTTGAAAGATATTAATGTTGAAGGCATAAGTTAATGAAATTCAATATTACAAAACTTAAGTTGTAGAAGTACCCGAGTTCAGCCATTTTATTGAAATATAACAAATGTACCAAAAAATACAGTGATCGAACAAAATTCATAAATGCCAACATTGGAAAGGTGGCTGTCCATAGCAGAAGGTCTACCAGGCACACATATACGTAAACAGATATGTTAAAATTTTGAATTTATGATCGTATATTTCATCATATTTTAAATAATCCAAAATTTCTATTTTTATGAAAAATATCTTATCTGAATAAATAATACAATAAATGTGTAAATCACTATTATTAGAAGAATATGAAATAATTATATGACATTTTTCAAAAACATGAAATGTAGAAAAAAAATCTGGATTGTGATGTCATCAAGGAATATAGGTAAAACGACTGTGTACGAGGGGGATAAAACTCGCTTCCGTAAAAATTTAAATCTTATCCATAGTTTGCAGAAATTTTTGAGAAAATCCATTGTAACTATGGAGAATCTGTAATGGTTGGCATGTATGAAAATTTATCTGGTTTTAGGTTAACTTAATTTTCTTATTTTCATTGTTTGTAATTTTGTGCCACTTTCAGTTTTGACTTTAATGGCTCCATTATTCCAACAATTCATAAAATCCTTACCTCAGTGAATTCCTACATTATTCCAACAACTTGGAGTGCTTGAGCCCACACATTTTGGATAATCATATGCAAGCTGTCGTACTTGTTTGTAAGTCGGACCTTAGTACATATTTGAACTTTTAATAATATAATCACAAAGCATTCTTTCTTGACCTGTGGTGAAAACTTGTTGGCATGTAAACTTGGAGCTAAAGCAGTTGGATAAAGTATCCAATGTTATGTTATCATCAAGATCAAATGTTTTACTTTATTTTAATCTATAAATTAATGTAAAATAGGTCATTCCATATAATGTCTCCAGCTGTTCTAAGAAACATTCCATCTTGAAATGCTTGCATAGCCTTAGAAATCTTTTTCTTCTTAAATCATCTTGCTCCAAATCTCAAAGTTACTTAATTAAATTAATACTTCCTTAACATGAGGGATACATTTTAACAGTGTTGAAAGGTGCCATTAAGTTTAAAGTGTTATAACTCTCTTTAGAAAAGGAATTTCTAGTTGCCAATAGTATTGTTATATGCAGAATATCTTAATTAATTTGGCGAATAAATCAACTCATCTCATTGAATATGGAGCAAGAAAAATTCAGTGATGAAAGGAAATTTCAATTTTTACTTAGGTCACAACACATATCTCATTTCATAGCAAAGCACATGGTTTGCGAAATGGAATGAAGCCTATTGCCAGAAGATGTTCTCTTTTGAAACTTGATTAGCCACCTATCAGCCGATGAAATAGCATTTCCAGTGAAGAGAAATGCTAACTGTTGAAAGGTGTCCACCTCTCCCTTACATAAGTATTGGCATTTTAAAAATTGATTTTAATGACAATAGTCTTTAAATGTGATATCAAATATTGATGGTACATACATTATTATAATTATTTTTACTTTTTTTAAAAAAAATTTACCATGCCTCTAGTACCCTGTTCAATAATTACTCCCAAATAACGTGCAAACTAGTTTATGTCTATTTACTTATCACTGCCTATGGATCTGATTTCATATGGAACTGAAATATTGCCTGTCACACATTACCAGAATAATCAAGATGTACTTAGAAATAAATGTTTGACTTCCCTTCTGTGCTGTGCCTAAAACTAACTACAATTACCCTGAAATGTAACCTGTGCAAGAGGGTTTATTTAAACGTGTAGCTTAAATAATTATATAAGATATGCAAGAAACTTGAAACAGCATTAAAAATCATAATATTAACTCATTTTAAAATAATTTATACTTAATAGGTGTTTCTGAATGGAATCAAATTCATTCCAACAATTTTTGCTATTTGAAGTCCTCTTCTTGAAAAATTTCACAATTTATTGATGCAGCAGAGCTCTTGTGTCAATTAACCAAACAATGCATATCATACAATATTAGCTAGTTGATAAATCAGTCTATCAAAGACAGTATCAATTATTTAATAGGTAAAGTTTGTTGCTTGCCTCAGTTTGCATATATACAGAAAAGAAAAAAAAATGTTGCCAAAATCTATGAATTCAGCAGCAAATTTTGCCTAATATCGCCAATAGATTTTTTTTTAATCGACTGTTCAAATAAGGGGCATTTGAATTGGACATCCTGTATTATCCTGAGAAACCTATCATTAAATAGCAAGTTATTGTACTCTTAAGAAAACAATAACACTGGTGGCAATAAAAATGTAACAAAATCCCTTAAGTGTCAAATTCTTAATTGGTTTGACAGGTAAAAGGAAATAATGCATTAAATAATTAATCAAAAAAGTACACAAATGAATTTATATATGAAAGAAAAACTAAGGACAAATCCAAATTTATATTAATGTAATAAGCTCTTTAATTTCACTATTATTATTTGTTTTTTTTATTAGGTTTTGTATGAATATATTTTTCTTTCTTTCTAAAAGAATCTATGCTTTAACAGAATATTTTGTGGCATAATTCTCAAAGGAAATTTTACAATTGTATATAGACATGTATCAATTAGTGTATACAACATAAAAGAATAAGAATTCCATGAATCGGTGTTATTTTTAGACTAATATATTTGATTTTATTTCCTTATGAGGAATTTTAGACAATCTATGAAGATTATTTAAAAATAGTTGTAAAAATGAATTAAGAAACAATGATAAAGTATAATTAAGATAGTTTTTAAATTGATAACTTTACTAAATTAAAGAATTAAGCTTTTAAAATTCATACAGACTTATTACATTTTGGGTTTCATTTATTTATATTTTTTTATTTACATTGTGCAATAAATGATTTTTAGTAAATATGAGAATTGCTTAATGCTATTATAGATATTTTACACAAATTACTGGATATGACTAATTTACTATTCTGTTATTCTTAACTACTGAAAATAATTTATCTGTGTGTATTAATCTTGAGAAACAACTCTCCACAAAATATTCAAAATTCTTCAAATTCAATACACAAAATATTGACAAAAAATTCTTCAGATCTGGCAAGTTTTCAATTTCAGGATATTAAAAGCATACGAATGAGAGCAGTTACATTTTGATTTTTTATTAGTAATTTATACAGTTGTTAATTTTTCCATGATGAAGAATATTCCATTCTGCAATTTTTATATTATTATTCTTAGACGAATAATAATAATAAATACATAATATTTGCTGGATGAACATTCCAGATATGAAATTGTAGTAGCTAAGTTTGAAAAAATTCAAGGAGACATAAATTAAAGAGTAATCGTTAAATTAACTTAGCTAAAACTTATTTTATGTATTCTGTATGGATAGTACATATACTTGGTATACAATGCACAGGAAAATATAATGTAAAACATTCAAGCATCACTATTTATCTGTATCAATCCTTACGTTCCGAACACTCCCCGAAATCTCCATGAATAAAATGAAGAATAAAGACTAATATTAAGAGAGATTTTAAAAAAATTAAGATATGTATAATAATATGTAGGAATAAAATACCTATATGTAAACAAGTGTGCCTACTTGGGTGTTATTTGACCACAGTTGAAAATTACAAAGCCTATCATACTATAGCCATTTTGAGGCTTCAAAACACGCAGTAATGTATTTAGTTTCTCTTTTCTTATAGGAATTTTCTATTGCAGGATTATTTTTAGAAGTTTTATCACTGCAGCCAGAAATATTTTTTGTTTATCAGTTCCTAGTAATATACTACGCCAGCGCCTACATACTACAACAGATTTCAACATGTGCAGAATCGACTGATAAGTAATTTTAAAGATGAGGAATGAAAAGTTATGTAAGGTAAAAGGATGCTAAACAGATCTTTTAAGCTTATTTTAAAACTGACACAATTTCGCAATAATCAATCTAGCAGAGGTGTTTGTTTTCATACAACTAAAACAAAGCTAAAGCGTCCCTCCACTAGAGCGTCTCGATCCTAGAGGTCTCTGCTTGATCCCAGACCCTTTCCCAAGCGATTCCGAGTGTGTCCCTCCTTGTCAAACTTCCCCACCTACGAAAACTACTACTTGAGATGGATTCGCCCATCCCATAGGGAAAGAGTTTGGTATACAGACGCTAGTCCATTACTATGCCCACAGGGGAGAGGAGTTCCTGCTTAC
Organism: Araneus ventricosus; assembly: GCA_013235015.1. Lineage (NCBI taxonomy): Eukaryota > Metazoa > Arthropoda > Arachnida > Araneae > Araneidae > Araneus > Araneus ventricosus. The sequence goes on from BGPR01011436.1 coordinate 15,845, forward strand.
TTATCCGGTAGCAACACATATCCGTGTACACACACATGATAAACGTAACTGCGCATATCGTCTTTCATCTGTCGGCATATTGTTTTATGTGCTGTGACGTCACGGTCATGCCGCTCTCACAGGATATTCAATGAATCGAAAATGAAACTAGCGCGCTATGTTACGTCCGCCATAGACCTAGAATTAGAACACCGTCTCATACCCCCGTGCCTGTAACCATTACGGCCACTGAAGGATTGATGGGTATGAAGATGTCACCTTTATTAAGGATCACTACAAAACAAATTCCGACATAGACCTGTGAAAAAAGGAAATGTAATTTCTAGAACATAGTATTTATATAGGGTAAGATACAGGGTTGTTATAATCAAAGTTTGCCTGTTGAGCATCTGTGTGAATATCACTTGACTCCATTCTATCCAACCATATGACAATCACTAGACTTCATGGAAAAACTGAAAAGTACTTATATTTCTCCATTAACAGAATCTTGGCATCTTAAGAAACCTGCGTCCCATATTAGTAATGTTTGGTTACGCCAAGTTGTCAGTAATCAACAGTCAAGAAATAAAATTTTCAATATTATTAGGTTTGTTCTTGCCAACAGTTATCTCTTCAGTCCAGATCCTTAACTCTCCTGAACCACTCTGAATGGTGCATCTTTTATGCATTCTTGCTGAGTAGCGCTTATTATAAAAACCACATTATAGCAAAAACACACAGATTAATTTTTAAGAATTGAAACAAATTAATAACAAAATTTTTCAGCCTCCTAGAGCTCTAAACCAATCCTTACACTCACGCGTGTATAATATACATCTTATCATGTTTCGTGCCCCAAAGGGTTAATCAGATGATCCATATCCTTAAAAATCAGATCTGCTAACTGCTCTCTCCTGCTTCATTCTCTCATTGATTACGAAGTTCAATAATCAACATCAACATCCAAGTTTGAATATGGAATTATAATATCAGCATAATAATATGATCATAGTCAAGCAATAGACTCTAAAAAAATATTCCCCAAGACAGAAAGTCTTTCTAGTTCCAGCATAGATTTTTCACACTATGTTATTATTTAAGTTTTCTTCTTTAGTTATATAATTTATTTCAATTTTTTTCTTTTTTTAGGTTGCTAAATTGCTTTTTAAATGTTTTTTTTCTGATATGCTTCCACTTCATGTCCATCTAAACCGATTACAAAGAATCATAATGGTTCTAGATACTGGGACATGATGTGGTGTTAAATAGAGCTTAAAAACAATCAACTAGAAAAATTAGAATAATTTTAAAAATAAAAAAATTAACTTAAACTTTAAACAAAAACAACAAAAAAAATTTTAAAACAATAAAATTTCGATAATAAAATCTAAACATAGTTTAAGTCGCGTGCAATTGCAGCTACAAGCAAAAAACAAAGAACGATGGAAATCAATATCATTCAAAGAGAGCTAAAAAAACCAAGATAAACTCAGAGGGAATAGAAAAAGCAAAAAAACAAGGAATCCATTCTAGTCCATATTTTCAAGGGCTAAGGACTTTATTCGAAATGGATTCAAAATAATAATTGGGAAATTATATATTTCTAAATTAATTAAGTTAAATATATGTTTCTCCATTTGTTTTGGGAATCGTTTTATATGTTGCTACGACAACCGTGTGGCGGTTCTCTCATATCGGATTAATCGTTTCGTTTCTGCGTCTCATTTCCAGCCTTTAAATCCATCTATAACACATATTCTTTCCGCCCATTCGCAAAGCCCAAATAATTCTTTATGCGCATCATTAAAAATAAAGGGATTGCACCGATTTGGTACAATATGTAAAGCAGATTATGTTCAAGTAGTTTTAAGAAATAATGCATGAATGATTCGGCTTAAGCTCATCTAATCCTTTTTCAGTGCGTTCAGAAACTGAATTCGCTTTTTTATCCTTTTTTTTAAACTGGCATTCCATTAGTTTATACTGGATCCATAACCAAATAAAATGAGCAAATTCCTCGAAATTCGAATGTCTACAACAAATAAGATTATAAAAGTGGGATTTCGAATATTTTGTGTTTCTATCAGAATAAAACTGAATCTGAACATCTATATACTGAACGATCACGTACATGCTCTGAATTTTTGTAGAGCACTTGATGTTTAATGCAATCAATGTGTTTCCATCAGAATTACAGGAACGAGATCAAATTTAATGCCGTTGTAAATTGCAAATATAGTGGATAAATTTTCTTGGAAAAAAGTAAAAAATACTTAATGTAATACCTACTGGTAGTTACTGCTCTAGTGCTAGTGCTTTTACAAATGTGTGTATTCTTTCTCACGTTTGTGGGAATATTTAATACGATTGGAATATGTCAAATTTTTTCTCTTTTTTCTTCATTTTAAGTGGTTATCGGAAGTTTATTATTTTCCATTCTTACAGTACTTTCATTTAGTTATTAAAATTAATTTCGATAGACGATACTTCTAGAAAAGTTTACGTGCAAGAATTGATAGATGCAGCCTTATGTGAAAAACAAATACTGATTGCATCAAAAATTCATAAAGTTATTCGAGACACATTCTCTCAACGTGCATAGTGAGAGAATAATTTGATGATGAAGATGAAAGACTTTTTTTTTATTCTCCATAGTTATGCTTGTAAACAAATGTATAGAATTTAAAAGAATTCCGTTAAAATGCTTTTGATAAAAACGTAACAGATTTTGGCTTATTTTTATATAAAGGAAGTAAATTATGTTGTAGTGGAAACCTTTTTCTTTCATTTTAAGTTTGGTTGTTGGAGTAATTTTAGAGATTCATTCAATCTCTTCACTTGCAGTCAAAATATGGAACTATGGATACTATTTTTAAATAAAGATTTTTCGTTACTGTTCATTCATATAAAACAAAAAAATTACGATTTTTATTATTTTTCTATTGCAATTCTTTGTAACGACCACCTTCATGTAAATTGTGGCTGCAAAACAATGAGAACACTAATTTAATTTAACGGAAGTTTAACACAGAGAAAATAAAAATTTATAATTCCCAAGTTTCTCGCTGGTGGGGTGCATAAGTTTGGAGAGGGGAGTGCCAGCCCAGGTATCGTCCTCGTCATCTGACTGCGTCATAAATTACGAGATCCGTCCCAAAATAGCCCTCGTGTTGCATCAAAACGGGGCGTTGGTATAACTAAATTAAACTAAACTAAACCCAAGTTTCTCGTATGAAAGCCATTTCATCTACTTAAATTAAAATAATGAAATTGGCATAGTTACGTAAATTAGAAAAGTATTTAGAATCAGGCTAAACCAAATATAGGCAAACGAAAAAAAAATCGGATGATTTTTTTCAAAAACAGGAAAATGTTAATTATATTAAAATAATAACAGTACTTAGCCGCATATAAAAAACATTTAGCGTAATTGAAATATTTAAATGCATTTTTACAGGCATTATTTGCATTGAATGGCTTAATATCGATTTTTTTTCACTTTTACCATACGCTTAGTTTAAATAATAACAAAGAATACATTTTACAAGAAAGCAAATGAACGAGTATTAACATTTATTTCAGAGTAAAGAATTATGAACAACCAGTGATAGTGGAAAGAAGTTCTAGAGGAAACTAGCTCATTTAAACCAAAGGTGTATAAAGTACATTCTTTGCATTCTATTTTTAGGTAAATGCGAAAATTAAACACTTAATTTCATTCAAAACATTGACTCCTTCTTGATCGGAGTTGCATGTCATAAGTTCGGCTCTTTTGTACCGTATGCTATTTAAATTCGTAATTAAGTCAACGTAACAATTAATTTTAAATACAAAAATCACCTGGTCACGCTTAAATGTCTTAAGTATTCTTTGCCATCTTAAATAGATTGAAATAATAAAAAAATATATATCAAATAGGTGGTGGCATCTAATTAGGAGGTTAAATAAAAACGTAGGGCAAGAGGTTAAAAGAAAAACAGCATTATGGCAATCAGAAAAAAATTATTGATATTCATCAAGAGGAATTTTTTCGTTCACTTTGTAAAAGTTTAAGTTATAATTGCTTTGTCGGGTTCGGTAAGTATAGTTATGAAGAAAAGATTCGACTTTGACATTTTGATAAATTTCTATATCCCTGAGTCCGAAAGACACATTTTGGGAGTTTTCTCTGCCCTTGTATACATAATTACTCAAAAACGCATCGAGCCAGATGGATGGAATTTGTCATGTGGTCCTTACGCAAAAATTGCAAATCAGCCCAGATTCATGACTGTGTCCTACTTACTTTTTTAAGCATTCGCAACATTTTTTTTCGTCATTCACTGGACATACATTTAAGGTATTTAGCATACATCGCAAAAATCACTAGACCAAATTATCTGTATGAAATATATAGCATTTAAAAAATAATTCTATTTAGTTCTGTTACATTTGGGCAGCCTACTTATGTCGCAAGATTTTTCTTCATTGTTCTATGAAAATACATTTAAAGATATTTAACATGCCTCATAAAAATCACCTGACCAAATAATCTATGTGATAAATATAGCATTTAAAAATTATTCTGTTAGATTCTGTTACATTTGAGTAACTTGCCTATATAACAAAATTGAAAGTCCCTTGCCCGACATTTTTTTATCCAGCTTTTTATCTGGAAAAACGAATTTTAGAATTTTTTAAAAAATTATCTACTTGATTTTGATACTCTAGTCCTTTTGCTATTTTAACTGTGTTACTGTGGTAACAACTATAAAATCTTTCACACGAATGAATTGCCGAAATTACATCTTATTTTATATGATAAGTTTCTAACAAGTTTGCCCATTTATGGAGCAAATTTATTTTTCAAATTCTCACAGGTCATATCCCACATGCCCCGAATTACTTCAATAATACTAATGTGTCTGCTGGACCATCTTTTTCTTTTCCTTTTATTATTACATCTCTAACAACATCACTGCAATTAAGAGACGCGCACCCAAACTTCCATCATCCAGTATGCGTCCCACCAACAGCACCAGAATAATCAACACACAAAAATAAAAGCTTAAGTCCCACCATATTTACAAATTCCTGTCACAACCGAAAGTAACATCATCATCTAGAAGTCTATCGTGTCTGCCTTTTACAACCCACAAAATGAAAGAAAGCCAAATGTCTCCGCTCTCAGTTCGTAAAAATAAAAACATTTAACCCCTCCACGGTCGTCTGCTGCGAGGTTGTTTCCATAAAATTCGTTGTTTTCATAAAGCTCTAAAAGTTTTACCCCTCCGTAAATGATGTGCCATATAAGATCATGCTGGAGCGAGGCACTGAGCTCGCATGAATGTTGTGGATCGTAAAATGGCTGCGAAGTGGAAAGCGCTTGGCACTGGTGGAAAAAACACATTTTGGTTTCGTAAATTTATTTTTATTTATGGGTTTTAAAAGATTCTTTCTACAGCCTGTTTAGGGATCCCATATTCACCCGGGGCCGTGCGCAAAAAGAAAACAAACAGCTCTCTTCAGGCCAGAACCTTGGATTCGTGACGTCACAGTCTAAAGCCTCTCCGTAGCTGCGTTGTTGATGTAGGGAACGTTCATTCCCAAGCGGAAACACAACAGAAGTACAAGATTTTCGGCAGTTACTCATTACTGAATGAGTTTTTAATATTGACGATCAATTAATATAAATAGTTCGTGAAAATAGCACATGCAAAAAAACTTACATTTCATTAAAAAGCTTTGACACAATTTTCAATTGCAAGAAGCATTTATTTTCAAAGCATGAATTTTGATAACTCAGTAGTGTTTTGATAAAAAGTGTGAGAAACCGACAAAATTGTTAATTTCATTTTCATAAATTTCTAATTAAGTTTTAATGTTAGAAACAGGTTTCCTCATCACCTTGGAGGTACTGTTTCAGGATGCACTACCCCTTTTCAAAAATGTTATGAGAAGGCGGGTTCCCCAATGGGTCTGTTTCCTTCAACTACAAAAGGATTAATATCCTAAAGTTGATAATTTTCGTTTCAAATTTTTAGCTCTAAGTTGGTCATTCTTAATTTTAGTATAATTATTTAAAAATATATTTGCTGAAATGGAAATACATTGCTTTACAATTAGGACAAAATTATTTTTACATTCACATGAAACTTCAGGAACAGAATTTAGCAATTCCATTTTTTCAAAAACCAGATGCTCCAACAGCTGCTTGTGGTTATTGGCTTTTAAAAATTTCTCTTCAAATTCTTTACGAATTAATTTATTGAAAATTTGGTAACTTTCCACCAATATTTCTAGTGTGTATTTAGTAGGCCATTTCAAGCCTCCTCGATCTAGAAGTGACACATATTTACAAGCAGTGTCAATTTCATATTCTAAACCTTTTGTTGTAATAAATTTTGATGTACAAAGATCGCAATTTAATTTCTGACTAACTTTCTTAGCAACATACCCTGAAATATAAATGAATGCTGGCATTTCCTCTGGTGATATTTCAACATCGGTAGTTGTGTCGAAAACCTCATACAATTCTTCATCTACTTCAAATTCTACTGAAGTTTCTGAAGTTGCCTCAAAAATTTCTAAAGATTGTGAAGAATGTGAAACTCCCCTTTTTTTTCTGAATGAAAATTTATCCAATCTACAATTTTTAGCTTTTTTTCAGATTCAAATATTTGAAGGCATGAAACATTATAATTTCCCCCAGACATTTGTCGATACTGCCCAAATCTTGCCTCAAGACTATCTGTTTGAAATTTACCTAATAATATATATTCTGGGGTGTGCTCTTTGAATATATGATTTACAATATCTATCAATGATTTTGTGGTAAACTGAAGGGCAAATTGTGTCTCCTTAGTCAATTTACCACCTTTACCTGGTAATCCTAGTTCTTTTCTTTTTTCTAATGGCAATGAAGATTTGTTGTTCCAGGAAACAAGCCAATCATAAAATTTGTTCAGGAATACCATACTCATTTGATCTTTACTCCTAATTGGGTCACAAAAGGGATTTTTCAACCTCTTACCTTTCTCAGAATTTTTAACATTAACAATATTCCACCATTTTAAAAACTTATCAATAAATTCCTTAGTTCCCATGGTATCTTTGCCTTTCTCTCCAGCTTCATGAGCTAAAGCAGCACTATTGCTTTCATGAAATATATTTAAGGCCAGTAACACATTTTGTTTTTCAAAAGAAGTGGGATATAACACTTTCTGGGATAGCTTTGGTGCATTCTTAATCAAATTTGATTTTTCTGTTTCATAAATATCTTTGAGATCTTGGAGCTTAGCTAAAGAGATTTTAGATGAATTGTCAGGTGAAGGAAAACATAAAACTTGCCCTAGTGTTTTTTCATTAAACCAATTATTCCTAACAGATTTGATCAAATGAACTGTATCAAATAAAAAGAATAACTTATTTTCAGGCTGTACAGGATTTGAGATGCAATTTACAAGGTTTCCTTGGCACATCTGGGTGAACATATTTCTATTAATTCTATTGTTATCAGAAATTAAACATAAAACATTGTACTTGCAGTCATTTAACATTTGTAGGACCTTCAGAGTTTGGCAATAAAGGTCATCAGCTGTTTGATTCTTCATGGGAACTAAGGCAACTATTTCTTTATATTTTGAAAATAAAGATGTTATCATGAATGCTTGAATAGTATTAGCTTGTTGATTGGCATTTTCTGCTTTTCCTAGAAGTTTTCCTCCCTTATAATTTAAACCCGGATTTACATAAATTTCATCTATAAGAAGGCAGATAAGTTTTTCATGGGGAGATAACATTTCATTCTTTTTTTGTAGGTACATAATGTGATTATTATTGGAAACACTACTTGGGCCCTTCAAAGCATTGGATAATTTTTTAATGTATACAGGATGAGGCAAAATTAAAATTTTTGAACTACGTATGAAACTATATGCAGCAGGATAGCAAAAATAAAATTTTGCGGCAAGAAGAAGAAACTCTGTAGAATAAATGTGCTTAGATGATAATGTTAATTTTAGTTGTTCAATTATTACACTGAAGAATAAAGTCTTATCACTGTCATATTGTTGAGAATATGCATCTTTTATCAAATGCATTGCATTTTCTATTTTCTCGTTTGGCTTGACATCATTTTGTTTAAATGCAGCTAACCAACTCAACAAGCTATCAAATTTTGTCCATCGATCACATTTATTATGTTCTCCCAATATAAAATGGTAAGATTTGGTTTTTAACAACACAGAATCGTGCCAAATTTCTACAGTTAAATCCTTATAAATTTTCATGGAAACAACAATACTAGGACACTGGTTAATGTCTAGCCTGTAACATAAGACGAAATTATCTGTTCTTATGTTAAGCCATCCATCACCAAGTTTCTTAGCATACGTTTCCTGAAAAATTTCAAAAGAATTAACGGTGTCATTCGTGCACCATTCTGCAAAATTTTGTTCATCTCTCAGTTTCAAGGCAGTTATCCGTTCAGATGGAGATTTTCTACTAGTAGATGGCTCATGAGAAAGGTAAGAAGGTTGATTAGGAAATATTGATGGATACGCATCATTGGTTAACTTCCAAATTTTCCTCGGTACTACCAACTCGCTACCGTCATCTCTAACAATACGATCTTCTTTAACAATGAATTGCGAGCTAAAATGTTTTATGCAAACTACAGCAGTTGAACTAGGAATAAAATTTGCCCTATTAATGCTCTTTACCCATTGGTTTTTTCTCGTTGCATCCTTCGGAAAAGTGAACGACGAAACATAATTGTCTGTATTGTTGTAATTAGAATTACAACAAGGAACGCAACATTTTCTTCCTTTGCCCATAATAATTAAACCAGTGTTTCCTAATGTGGGGCGCAGGTTCCACGGGGGGTATAAAACCTATGAATTAACTTTCTTTAGTCAGCAATTGAATTTTTGAAAATTAAAAATTATGTATATGTTACATAAGGAGCATAAAAATTTAAGAAAGGCTTAAGTGGGGCAAGGCACAAAAAAGTTTGGGAAATAATAAGTTAAACGGAATGGAAAACAATCTATAGCTTAAGAAGTAAATACATTTCCATTCGGATGCATGTTACTTTACACTATCAGTATATCTGAAATAATTATTTATGAATTTCTTGTTTCATCTTTGATAATGAATAAGAAATTACTGCATTAGATTTATTTTACTTGTGTTTCAAAAGTACGGTAAAAATATGAGCCGTGAAATTTCGTTTTCCAATGCGACCACCCTTCGCTTTAGGCCTAAAAGGAGATCGTTTAACACTAATTTGTATACATAATTCTAAAGAAACAAATGAAATTTTTGGCTATAGTACTTAGATATGCATAAATGATTGACTAAAATAACTTAAATAACATAAATGCCAGAAACTTACTTCAATATTAGTTAATCCAGCGAAATCCTTCGAAAAATGCACACACTTCAAACATGAAACGCAACACAGAAAAGAAGGATTTAGAATGTGACGTCATAACCTTTGGAATTTCTGAATGTTAAGGCCTGCTTAGACGATTTGCGCAAGTCTTTCACGCACGGCCTCGATTCACCCAACTGTTGAATAACCGTAATGCTTATACACTAGGTTTAACCGGTTTAAACCGAAAACCGTTTTTTTGTTTCGGTTAACCGGTTTTTTTTTCTTTCAGTTATATTTTTGCCCCGGTTTAAACCGGTTATTTTTTTTTAAATCCAAAAACCGGGAGAAAAAACCGGGTCGGAAGATAAGCTCGATTTTAGGTTCGACTGGACTTAAGTTTACCAAGTTATAAAGCTTTGAATTTCATCATCTTAGGTCAATCACCGAAAACCGCTTCCTCGAGGCGTCTGTTGATTGGCTGGTTACTGAAAGAGTTTTTATGAACAGATAAATATTTTCCAATGGATTGATTTCCTGCAAAAACAATACTAATAAAATATTTGGTCTGCAAACGGCGTCTCTTTTTTGTAGCCAAAAAAATATTTATTTTTAGTCGGAAGTTCTGTGGCGTTCGAAAGATTAGTATCGACGTTGAATGTGGTTTCTGATGAGAGGTGTCGACTCACGGATAAACACATTGCTGAAAGAGTCTTTATGAGCAGATTAGATGATAAATATTGGCCAATAAATTAATTTCTTGTGAAAACAATGTTTATAAAATATTTTGTCTATAATACTTACTTATTGCAATAATTACTCATTTATTATTATTACATATTGTATTAATTACTTATTTGTAAACATTACTTATTACATTAATTAATTATTGTATAAATACTTACCTATTGTATATTATCATTAATAAAAAATTCTGTCCACAAACATTGCTTTTTAAAAAAATAAAACCAAAAACCGGTTATTTTGAAAAACCGGTTTAACCGAAAACCGGTTTTTTTTTTTTTTTTGCAATAACCGTCATCCCTATTATAGACACAGAGGTACGGATCGGCATTTAGTCTCTTTAGGGTATGGTTTCATCAGGAGAAATCTTGCTTATCAAAATTTGATTCATATTTCGGCAAGACTGTATGTTTGCGTCGGTAAGACAGTGAGATTTTTACTTCTGATGGCAAATCAATTGAAAAACAAGAAATTTAAATAGTTTTCGTGGGATTTTAATGCAAAAAAGGTTTCAAAATGTTTATAATTTAATTTCATTTCTATTCATCAATTACAATCTTATATTTAGAAAACTATAGTGGCGTAGCGACCTGGGGGCAAAGGGGGTATTGATTTCCCGGGCGCCTTAGGGGCGCCATGGAGGCAAAACGTTAGTGCTTTGATATCACATTTTAAAATCAAATATGGTATGGGAGCGGAAAACTATTACCATGTCCCAGGCGCAATTTTCCCTTGCTAAACCACTGATGACGACTAGGGGCGAAATAATCACATCATGACCCTGGCGCCTCTTACCCTCGTTACGCCATTCAAAAACTAATTTTTATCATTTTTTGACTACTCATCTCAAAGACGACATAACTCATCTTCACAGTTGGCCGCGATCACTCATTTGGAACGAGAAAGTTTGAGTCAAATTAGAGACCCATTCCATTGAAGACCCTCGGTGCATGCGAGCTACGTACATGTTAAATCTTTGAGATCCAAACGTCCTCTCACTGGTATGTCGTGGATTGAAGAGTGAGGTGCCTATGCAGGTGTTATTCTGATCATCACGCCACGTTTAAAAATGTTGGGATCCACCCAAAAATAAACCTTACGTGACTTCAGAAAAAAGCGTTATCCAAACTAAACTAAACTCGGCATTGCAAATGAAACATTTATTGATAGGATTTATTTTTAAATTGTTTAGTTGTACTCCTTCTTAAACGCTTTCCGAGCAATATCAGTACATAATATTCCGAAATCAATCGGGCCGCGATAAAAAACGGGAAGCTAATAAACCTAAACTAAATTTTAAAAAATCCAAAATTAATCCACTCGAATTTTTTCGATCGTTCAATAGATCCCTAAATATGATTCATTCATTCATTTCAAAAGGCAATTTAGACACATTTATTATTTTAAAAAAGAGCTACATACATTTATTTGTTCTCAAATAAATCTCTGTGCATAAATAAGTTAGTGTGTGTGGTGCTCAAATAAGTCAGAAATTTTTGAAGATACAATAAATTATGTTTGCTGCTTCTTTCGTCCAAAACTTGTTTGATCTTAAAATTTCTGAAATCGAAACAGAAAAAATACTACAAGTTCAATACAATTTTTTCGAATGGCTTTTAAGAAAAATTTAAAATATCTACTTTCATTTTTTGTCAAAGACTAGTTTTTAATATTTGAAGCCCAACTTTCCACATCAGTATAAATTCCACCACTTACAAAATTTACTTACTTTTGTAGAATTTAATATCTCTTTCAATGAATTTCTGAAATTTAAATAACTCAGATCAAAGAATGTCTGTGCTATTAATATAAATTTAATTACTTTAAGGGAAGGATTGGCACAAAAGCCATTACTATGATTATACTAAGCCAGACTAGATGATAAAACTGTATCAAGATAAAAGATTTAAAATAACATTTATTTAAAACTTACCGGCGAACATCGCAATATTATGTTTATATCCGAAACGTATATATGAATTTCTGTATACGTTCTGCGTTGCCCAGAAATATTTCGTACAAACGATGAAAAGCACTTTTAATTGTTTGTACTAAGTTTAACGAAAGTATTTTTTCTCGTAAGTAAAAAAAAAGAACCTTATTCCTGGTTTGAGGTTTTCTACCCTAGTTCTAATGTGTGATGTTGTTTTCGTATAATAACTTCGGAAACTATTATCTTATAAGAGCTTATTATTTCTGCCGGCTAATGCATTTTTCTCTTAGTTTTCTTCCATCTGTCTATTATCGCTGTAATCTCATTCTATCCAGTTATTTCAAAAATATGAACATCGGAAAAATAATTGCACTTTTATATAAAAACTAACAACGATCAAAAGATGCTAAACTTAACTACACACAAATCTATCAAGTTGCACTTTGCATCATCAAATCTTTCTTACAATCTTCCATAGCGAATAACTTCGTGAAAATATTAATGAACAAAAGAAGAAAATGCATTATTTTTAGAGAAACAATTTGATTAATACACTAGCTAATTTGAGTCGAAGAATGCGACCCCCCCCCCTCATTCCTATGAGGAAGAAACGTAATTTTTTCCCCTACTTCCCATTACTTAGACCAATTAGGAAAATCATTTTAAAGGAAATTGTAAAATTAATTTTCGCTTGTTAAAAATGCTCGCTGTAGCTAATCGAGTTAGATTTAACCCCATATTTCATATAATGAAATAATGCATTTCATACAGCCTGTTCCGTTTAAAATAAATGGATAAAAGCTAAAGCTACACAGAGCTAAATTTCTTACACTCTAATTCAGTCTATATTGGAATACATTTTTGTGATAAAACATAATGCATGTACAACGTCATTGTTTCGTGAATGGCTTTAATGAAGTGAAGTTTTGTAGGAGAATATGCATCTAAAAATAAACCACCGTTTTCTTATTTGTGTTATAACGACATTCCGTTTGCCTGAATTTTGTTTTATTATAGCTGTCGGATATTTTTTCAGTGAATTATCTTATCAGCACTTTACTTTATTGTTTGTAGTCCTTTCAATAGTTTGATTATGTATCTAAAAAAATTAAAGAACCGAATTCTCATGGGATAACTGTTGCCATATAGCAGCAATTATAATATCTAAATGTTTAAACTATTTCCGCTCAACGTACAGTAAACGGTGTCAGGCTGCAAAACAAATGACGTAAAACAGTGGAGATAAACAGTGGGAGCTATGGGGCTGCAACTCCCCCCCCCCCAGAGCTAAGCCAGTTTTATTGATTTTATTTAAAATCACTACAACTATTTGATCTTAATCTCCCTTTTTTAAAAACCAGCGGAAGTGGCCTCCTCTAAACTTTCTCGTATACTTATTTTTCAAAAACTCTCGTATAGCGTGTCAGTTCCCCGCACCCTCGCTCGGATAAAAATTTCGAATCTGCTCTATTCCCAAAAAGCAACAAGTTTCTCCAGGAAACTAGAAAACAACAAAACAAACGGAAATAAAATAATCCGAGCAGGATCAGAATTCGCCAAAAGGGGGGGAAAGAGCCAAAAAGGAAGAAAAATGCGCCAAGCAGGAGTCATTAAGCATAAGTCTTTCGTCATAAAGCCGCTGAATGTCATGCACAGAGATTTCTTCAAGTACGCATGCGCGTGGAGATAAAAAGTGAAGAAATTGAATATACAATTTGAACACCTCTTTTTTAACCGATTGACGTGAAAATTGGGAATAGATCTATAATTAATGTTAGCATAACACCACAGCATACCCCCGAACTCGGAGCCTAGACGGCTCCCTGTCGGTTGGATGGATATGTGTGAAACTTTATTGAAAAGCATAAGCAAAAAAAATACATCGAGATATAAAAAACGCATAAAAGGCAAATTAACTGTACATAAACAGAGAAGAATATAATGATAAAATGGATGCAAATGAAAATGAATACACTTCTGTAATTATATTATGAATTGTTTTATAATCAGATACTTATGTAATTATGACACATATAAATAGGGACAAACGATAACATTGAAAGGCTCGGTTTCAATAAGATTAATAACTTATTGATTGATACTTATATGCTCGATACTGGAAAATTATATACACTCCAACTTTTGACATATTTTAAAGGGTTTCGTATGTCGTTAGCAGAAAAAGCACTTATTAATATCATAGGCGAGCTTTTCTTCCTGACGAGCGACTCGCCATGATATTTTTCAATTTATTATAATTTTTGTCTATTTTTTGCCATTGTGTCTTGTATGTTTTGATATATGTATATATATATATATATATATATATATATATATATAAATGGCTACCATTTTGGAATAGCAATATAAGTACAGTGAAACCTCTTCGAGCGGCCACCCCTGCATAACGGCCAATTTTTCGTGCCACGGAATTTTCGGCCCATAGATCTAATGTTAAAATAACCCCTAGCAACGGCCACCCAACCCCTCTGAACGGCCGCCGTGTGGGTTCGCCCATCCCATTTGACAAACGTATAGGTTAGAGATTTACTTTTTAAACTGAAAAACGAACTTGAAAAATGGTTTTTTCCGAGAAGGGCAAAAACTTAAAACAGTCACAAATTGTATCCTTTTTTTAAAAAATGTAAAAAGTTATTAAATAAAGTACTATTTTCTCTTTAGATAAGTCTCAAACTTCATTTTAAATAAGAAATATGTGTCAGACTTGTTTATATTATGTATTATAGCAATTATCTTGTAATTGTAACGAAAACCCTTCAGAGCGGCCACCCCCTCTGAGCGGCCAATTTTTCTCGGAACGGAAGGGTGGCCGCTCAGAGAGGTTTCACTGTATTCAAATTTATAGAAACATCATCCTGAATTATATCCATAGAAGCACTATTTTAATGACAGACAGTAAAAAACAGAGATCATATATCGATGCATTTATTGAAAATGCTTTGATATATGGATTTCCTATTAATTTCATGCTTGCTTATGTTAACAAAAAAATTTTAACACCTTTAAATTAATAGTCTCTTAGAATTAATTATTTTGAAATAATAATGTTTATGGAATTCATTTAGATTTTAGTACATCACTATATAAGTATATGGCGTCATTATTTTTAGAAATAGTTTGCAACTTATAATTTTAAGAATAGCATCATATTATTTAAAGTATATTCTCATACTAAAATAAGTTATTATAATGATTTTAAAAATTGAATTTATAGTTTAATTTATTAATGATGTTTTAGTATAGTATATATATAACCTATTTTAGTTATAATAATTTCACTATAAATGCGGAACTGTATTTCGCATATAGCTCTTGACATTATAATTGCTATGACTTTGATTTGGTAAACATTTAGTTATTTTCTCGCTCTTTTCTTGAAATATTTTGGAGATTTTCTCCTATACTTTTTGCTATTTTCCAACAATTGGCCTTCGCAGAAGGTTGGTGCCTCTAAAATTCGAATTTAATGCAACATAATCGATTCCTAAGATCGATTGGCATTTGATTGTTGGAATTCCAAATCTGGGTTGTTTTTTCATAGTAATAGTTTATAATCTAATTATCTTTCTGTATTTCATTGTATGATTATTAATTAGGTAATATTATTTTATATTTAATTTTAATTATTGGTTTTATAAGTGTATATACTGAAAGGGTTATTTGAGTTTTAATTGTTTGTAAAATATTTAACAATATATATATATATGAAAGATCAGGCTTTAAAAAAGTGAAAGGCAGTCCATTTTCATCATGGAAGAGACGATATTTGTTTAAATCTTCTTTTATTTAGGCATCAGGCATTATTTCTTCATAATTAAAGTATTTAATTTGTTTGCAGCTCCATGACCAGAATTCAGAAATTTACGGCCGAGCGGCGCGTTGTTGTTGAAAGCTTACATGCCGGCGTGAAAAAGGGCAGAAAAGAATGCGCAGAACGCTTAAGTACCCAGAAGAGGGATTTTCCCCTTTAGAACTCGTGATTTGAAAAGAAAGTTGTAGTGCGTTAAATATGATGAAAGTAGAAGTATTTAAAATGAGGTGTTGTTAAGATTATTTAGGAAAGTTAAAAAATTAAAATATCATATATATTGATAATAGGATTTTCCATCAAATTAAAGGATTACCTCAAGGGGGTCCAGCTAGCAAATATTTACCTTCACTACTGTGAGATAAATTTTACTAATCATAGCCATAATATATTATTCCTTTATATAGATGATTTAATATTATTCAATAAAGAAATAGACCTTAAGCCACGTATTGACTTCTATCCTGATTATTTAAAACTTATAAAAACTAATGACAATGAATTAGCTGCAGAATTTCTAGATCTAGATATAAAAATTATAGATAATAAAATAGTAACAGATATCTTTTATAAAAGAAATGCATTTAATTTTCAAATTCATAAATTTCTTTTCTGGGATAGTAATCTTAGCATTTCTGTATTCAGGAATTTAGTGAAAAATTATATAATTAGAAATAATAATTTAGTAACAGACATTGATAATAGAATTAAGAACATAAAAAATTTTTATTCTTTTGCAATGGATTATGGAATGCCAAAAAGTTTTCTAAGAGTATATAGATAAGAAATATTTAGGTCATTTAGAATAAAACATTCATATTCTACTTGTAATGTGTAATTTTATTCAAATTTGGTTATTGATTTATTGGTTTCAGATTTATTACATAGATGGCGCCAGGATTTTTCAATTGAAATTTTCCTTTTAATAGACATTTTTACCAATTTTCAAATATTATCTAGATAAATAATTGTATTACATTTTTTAAATGGTTTTGAGATTTTAGGTATCTTACTAATTCTTAATATCAAAAATTAATTATATTATTTGGTCAATTATGCTGTTTCATAGTTAGAAATCTAGTTTTGGCAATCTGTGATGTCAAGCTAAGTGGCGGTTTATATTAAAAATGTTGAATTCTGGTAAGGATAAGTAGAGACACTGAATATTTAATGTTTAATGAAAAGTATGGGTATTTTATTGAATGATATATTTACTGTTTTTAGTGCAATATATTGTTGTATTACATATTTTTATCCTGAATTTTAGTCCTTTCTATATAGTTATGTTTTATTGTTAGGGTTAGTGTATGACTTTTCTTTATAAATTCTTTCTTTTTAGGGTAAATTACCCTGTTTGTTTTTTCAGCAACTTTAGTAACAGGGATGGTTTGTACAGCAAAATTAATTTAACCTGGCAAAAGCTTGTCCACAGCCAAGCTGCTATATTAATTGTTGAAAACTCCATATACTTGGATTGCCTTTTTCAATACTATTAATAACAACAGAGTTTTTTTACTTGTTGACATATAAATGTTTAAACTTAATTTTTTGTTCATGGTATCTATAGTATTTTCAATTCTTTAGATTTTGTTTTAAATTCGGTTGTATTGTTCAAATAATGACTTTTTAATATAGGATTTGCTTCTTGATAAGTCTTGTTTACTTTGTTTCTGTATGATCATATCTAATAATTTAGATTTAGATTTATATTAATATATATATATATATTATATTTAGGATTGTTTCATAATCAAATACTTGTTGAAAAATATTGGAATGCTCGATACTGGGACAATAATATACAAACCAACTTTTAATATTATTATATTATTTAATTTTAATAATATTATATTTAGGAATGTTTTATAATCAAAAACTTGTTATTTTACGATAACACACATAAACAGTCATAAACACAAAACATTAATAGGGTAGTTTTCAATATGATCAATTACTTGTTGATGAGTACTAATATGCTGAAAAACAGGGACTATTATATGCAACAAACATTTAATATTGCAAAATTATTTAATTTTAATTATGAACGAAAAGGGGTTCTTAAAAAGCCTCGTGAGAAAAAGCGTATGTTTAATTTGCAATCGATGATTTATTAAATAAAAGCTATTAAAATGCAGTTATATATAAAAAGAATCCTGAACAGTATGCCAAAAAATGATTTAATTTCACACTCGCTTCACACCATTATATGAAGGTTCTAGACAGGGGCGGCTCGTGTATAGGAATTGTGGAAATACAGTACCCCAAACATTTTTCAGTGCATAAATTAAACTAGTTATTTATTAAGTTTTGCAAACAATATCGAAATCCATCAATAAAATTAACTTTTGACGCTTTCAGCTGAGCCGAAAAGCAGGAAAAATCCAAGGTTATTTCAGAGAATGTTCCCTATCCGCTGTCTTCTCAGAAAGCTTTTCCCTCTCCGAGAACTGGAAATTCCAGATTCGTCTGCTTGATCATGCGCATTTGCTTTGAAGTCCTTGTCTCCATTTTTTTTTCCAGTGGGGATTTAACTAGGCCGAGAACTGACACTAAGGTAGCACCCGCGAGATAGGGAATAACGAGATAGGGATTCGTTTTAAACGTTTTTTCACTGCGGAAGAATGTTTCACGAATTTTTCTGGTAGGAAATAGCATATTGGTCGTGCAACAATGTTTCACGAGATAAAATTTGAAAATAAATAACTTTAAAAATGAACAACAAAGGAAAATTAAAAAATAAGTAATGATAAATTCAAAAATTAGTTTTAAAAATTATTGTAGATAAATTTGAATGATTTTTTTCCCGTGTGCATATGAACATTTTAATTCTAAAGCTGAAACAGTTAGAGAAATTAAACGTGGGATGAGATCACAACACCAAATTTGTGAATCTAGCAATTTTTGAACAAAATCCGTCAAAGAAATTCTGTTCGTATGCCCGTGAGTGTTTTCATGTCATTTGATGGTCATACCAATACTGTGGAAAGAGGTTATTGATCATTTCGCATGAAATTCAGCCATTCAAATCTTATTTCTGGGTTTTATTTTCTTATCAGAAATTTCTGAAAGCTAATGTAATTGCCAAGCATCTGTTTATTGTCATAGTATTCTCAATCTATCGAATTACTTAGACATGTTTACAAGTATAAAAAGTTACATTTGTAAATAAAAACTTAAGATCAGGAAATACATTATTTAACTACTTACAAATTAATCACGAAGTACTTTTTTGTCAAACGATTTTTTATTTGCATGTTCCGAAAAAGGTTACCTAATAAATAAATAGATAAAAAAAATACATTATTTTACACGGAACAAATTCTCTTAATACACTCGCTAGTTTGTTTCGAAATTCATAAAAACTGAATATGAAAAACCACCTGCTTCTTTCCTGTGTGGAAAAAAATGCAATTTAGTTTTTATGCGCGCGCTATTACTTATACCAATTAGGAGAATCAATTTAACGTAAATTCGATAAATTTAATTATCGGTTGTTAAAAAAGTTGGTTGTAACAAATTGAGTTAAAATCAGCGTCGGACTTCTTGTAATAAAATAACGCAATTTATGCAGCCTGTTTCCGTTCAGATAAATAGATAAAAGTCAAAACTACGTCGAGTTAAATTTTCTGAGCTAATTAAGTATATTTTTGGAAATAATTTTGTAATGAAACATAATGAAAATTTGACGTCATTGTTTTGATTAGTATTTAATGATATGGAATTTTGTCTGAGAATTGTGTCTGAAAATAAACTGATGATTCTTTACTCTTTAAAAAAGACTTCGTTTGATTGGAATTCTTTTATAACAGTTCTAAAATATTTTATTATCAAATCAGTTTAGCTTATTTTAGAAGGTACTTTTTTTACAGGGGATAATTCATCATTAAAATTCACAAAACATCGTTAAGAACCCGAAACGCAAACAAATATATGACCGTATTAACATAGATACAAAAAAAATAAATAATTTCGAGAATTCAAAAACATTATCATGTCTTCGTTATAATCCACCTGTAATGATGAATATAGAGTAGCACTTCATTATCGTGTTGTACAAAATAGTAAAACGATACACTGTTCCAATTTCTGCTTTCACCATTTCAGCCTCTTATTTCACGCGGTTTTCTCATGAAATTTACAACTCTCTTTTACATTGGTTAAAACAGTAGGATTTTTTACTTATGCAGTAAAACTTCGATTAACCGTCAGCTTCTGTTATCCGGCATAGTCTAAAACAATTTAGCCCGTCATTTTTGTACATTACTACTCTTATATTGAAGCTTATATTGATCGTTTTATAAAATTAAATATAGCAAGTATATATTATTCACTTTTAAAGGATTTTATTTCCCTTTTCGTCTCAATCCAACAGTGAAATCACGTTAATGTACATATGTATTAAGAGATTTCTGTTATCCGTCGCAGCCCAGGTCCGGACCTTGACTGTCAATCGAAGTTTTACTGTACCTATACACAATATGGAGCGTCTTTTCTTTAGCTTCGTAAAATAGTAAAGAGAATCGAGTTTGTATTCTGACCTCCTCTCTTTGACCGATTGTATCAAATTTGACACAGATCTACAAGTTTGATATCGAGACCACATACAAAATTTCCGTCATATACCTGAATGTATTTTTAAGTTATCGGGTTCACAAGCACACGAATAGAGAGACGCACAGACAACCAAACCGTTGATGCATTTGGTCCAAATTCTAAATAGATCTAAATTTCTGCTGATAAAAACATCTAGCTTGGCTTCGTTTTTGAGTTATCGCGTTCACAGACGCACATATAGAGAGACAGATTGATGACAACCCATTGCTGAAATTACTCCAAATTTCTATCATATCTACAATTCTGTTGATAAAACCATTCGCCAAACTTTATTCATTGTTATTAGCTTGCTGCGTTTTTGAGTTGCATATAGGTAGTTTTTGCGTTGACTGATTTCTAGCACAATTTGATACATTTCTATAATTCATTCTCCTCCTTATTTTTAGCCTTCCACAGGGTATGTTCCACTATTTCGTTATGATCAAGAAAGAGTGCAATGGAAACAGGATTTTATACATCCACAACCTCCTCTTCACTAACCCATTACATATTTTTAACGTGATAATGTTTATAGGCTGGATACTATCTGAAAATTGCGACGTGCATGATCCAAAAATCGTTCAAAACACTCTACAGAGCAGGCCGTTGGATCTAGACCTACCACATTGCTCACGTAGCTACTTCTCGGGTAGTAGGTGCTCGCTAAGAAATGTTCTTTCAAAATTTTAATTAGACTTTTAATTAAAAATTAATCGACATGTTAACGTTCTTCCTTAATAACTTTGGGGTATATTACCGCATAAAAATATTTTTAAACCACTTTAAAGCTAAAAAATAAATTAGCTTTCAGTGATACCAATTTTATTTTAGTACTATTGTTTCCTGTTTTAATATTTTTGTAAAAAATACTTTTAAGGATACTTTACAACAATACTTTTCATCGCTTTAGTTACTGCACTTATACACTCGAGCGTTGCGACGATATTGTTAAGAACATGGAATGTCGCTTCCCGGCAATATTAGTCTTATGGTTGGGAAGAGACATTTACAGAGGTTCTTACTAACTATCGAGGGAAGTCACGCAATGATCCCCGAATCATTTTGGCGACTTTGACGACAAAACGAAGATACTAAAAAATGCTAGAATTTTCGCGATATCTCTCATAGGAGCCGACATCCGAATTTCTCCAGATATTTCCATGTGACGTCACGCCATGTCAGGAAGACTTTAAATACGCGGCAGTACGGATCGACTGGAAATGTGTTGAATCGTCTTAAAACGTGTTGATCGACTGGGATGGTCTTTGAAGTGCGAACGCCTTTCGAATCTCTGGTGCATGATAAATCTGGCATCGTGGGCAAAACGTCCTCCCGTTGGTGTGGTGTGGAAGCTTGGTGTCGTCCTCCTTATTTGACCTCGATTCAAACGTTAAAATAACTATACTATAGTATGGTAAAGAGAATAGAATATGCTTTTTGGACCTCTTCTCTTTGAAAGATTCAGTTTAAAATATAATTAGTACACTTTTTACAAAATACAATTTTGGCGTGTGTGTCAATACCACATGTAACATTTCATTTATCTAGCTTCCTGTGTTTTAGTGTTATCGTGCTCACATACACACGGGCAGACCGACAAGCAGTCGACCAGTTGACGGGTTTGGTCAAAAACTTGATTCAGGTTTACAATTCTAGAGATGAAAACAGGCCAAATTTCATTCGTCAAGCTCATTCGGTTTTTGAATTATCGTGTTCACAGACAGATAGGCATAATTCCAAAAATGGTTTTCCCGGGTTCGGGGAATTTTAAAACATGGCAATTCATCAAAATATCGAAACGAATTTTGTTGACTATTGCAATACTTTCTCTTCGTATTCGAAAAAAATGTCTTTATAGAAAATTAAAACAATAACCTTATTAATCTCTTATTAAAATCTATTAGTGAATTGAAAAGTCACTTTTACGGGAGGAAAAGACTTACAATTTATTTATAGATGTTAAAACATCTCTACATCTTACAAAGAACACATGAATAGTGTATTCTACATGCATTTTAAGAGACCTTTCGATGTGGTTATCTCCTTTTGAAGAACCAATGTGATCGAATAAAATAGAATCTATTTACTCTTTTTAGGAATAAATAAACTTAAGAGTCTGCTTTCAGTCTCTTGAGAAGATTTTATATTTTTAATAGTTTTTACCTTTCTACATAAACAGATTGAATTCTAAATCGGGAGCTTTATTCTGCTTTAGGAGGTATGCATAGAGGAGACGGGAAAGAATGAATCGGTCGAAAAAGAAGCTTTAAAATCTTGAATACAAAAGTGCATTTCTTTCACTTCTTTTTGCACTTCGAAATTTAATCATTTTATTTGAAACCGGCAGAATAAAATTTCATATTACGTCATGAAGTGAAATGCCGTAGTACGACCCTAGATTCGGCCTTAATGTGGAGTAGAAGGTGTCGGTCGAGTGATCGAAAATTATTTTTAAGAAAAAGCCAAAAGGATTCCAGTTTAAATCTATTTTTTAATAGCTGTCGTTAATCTAAATTTCACATGAAACGGACAAAAAAGCTGGCTTGGAAGCGTCGGCTGTTAGAAGAAAAATAATGTCTGAAAAATTGCTTAAAAACTCTGTGAAATTATGTTATTTCTTTATGTTTGGTAAAGTTTGAAATAACTTTCGTATTTTCATAAAAATCATTTACTTTTATTTTTATTACCATGATTTTGTTTTTGGTAGTGCTGTGTACAAGAATGCTTGAGCAACATGTGATTTATTAATAATTTATTATTATTATTATTATTACAACATATTAATATTATTTATAATTGTTTTAACTTGACGTTTCATTTTGCAGTGTATCAAAAAATAGTAGTTATAGTAAGACAGTAGAGATAATAATAAACAGTATGCCAATAATGGAAATATCAAATTTGTTACCTTTGAAAGTCTCCTGTAACCAAATGTTTCAGATATGCCTTTAAATAAGAAATAATAAATTGGAATAAATGGTTATTCTTGATTATTTTTTATACTACTGACAGATACGTGTTAACTTGAAAAAACAAATTTTAATTGTATGGCCACCCCTCAATCATAGATTTCACTTTACTTCGATTCCAAAAATTATTTAATGGATTTGAAAACAATAGTATTCAATTTCATACCTAAATTATGTGCCGTCCAAAATTGATAATTTCTTCTGCTGATAACTGCTTTTTTCCTTATGTTTTTGTAAAAGTAATTTTGAATCATGATAGTAGTGAAGACGCAATTTATATAAAACCAACATACATAAATTGGGCTTTAACGCTGTTTTCAAAATATCCGAATTCAAATTTTTTTAAAGCTGGGTTTTGTTAAAAAGCCTTCTGAATTATTTACTTCATATTTATTGTCAACTATGGACTTCAATTTATATCTCTCTAAACCAGGGCCGTACCGAGGGGAACCTGCGCCCTTGGTTGAACTGCCAAAGCTGCCCCCCCCCACTACGTTTTACATTTTTATTCATTCTTCATCGCCTCCATGATTCCCTCCTCCCCATAAAACTACTTCCCTGACATTTTTTTCTTACACGATTTAGCAAATTTGGTATCCTCGTATATAAAAAAATTGTCCACGTCCAGGCCCTTCACCCACCAGCAAGCAGAAAACCATTTACTATTTATAGGCATAACAAATAACAACTCTCGTAATTTTTAATTAGACAGAGAAAGATTAGTCTTGAATTCTTTTTTTGTTTACACAGCAGTTTAGCTTAGTTATATTAACATCCCGTTTTGAAGCAACACGACGGCTATTTTAGGACGGACCTCGTAATTTTGAAGCTGAGATCAGATGACGATGACGACACCTAAGCTGGAACTCCCTCTCCAAATTTCCACACCAACAGGAGGACATTTACACGGCAGATAATATCAATCTAACTCTTAAACCTTGTTTTCTAATGGCCATTTCTCCCCCCTCTGCCAGGGCCCTTGGCGGGGTCCAATCTCGGCACCCCCTCTGCACGTCCCTCCTTTAAACATGCTTAGCACTCAAAATCTACATGAGAGTTTAAAAATAATATAGAGCAGGATAAATCGTCCACCTGATAATTTTAATTAAAATTCTGAAATTGGTGTTAAAAGATCTGTCTCAAAGAACACTTTTATATTTACTTGTCACATATAAAATGAATTGGGCATTTCATGTATCTCTCGTACTTCTTAATTTTATTTCAGAGCTTAATTTTGTTGGTAGTTTCTCCTAAAACCTTTAGACTTGTATTCTGCTATTTTTAAAATGCAAACTTTCATGTAGTGTAAAATTCCGAAATACACTTAGTTACCAATCACAAAATTCACCTTTGAAGTTTATTTTCAAGGAATACTTTTGATAACATAGCCTTACACTGTTGAAAATAAAAAATAACAATAATAAACATTCTTAATTTTCCATTTTTAAATATTTGCTTTTGAATCTTCACATTTTTTAAGGCTCTCTCTTCATGAGAATCTGATTTCACTCAATAAACCTTTGGCATTAGATCAACTAAGCTGAAGTAAAAAGTGTCGGTTTGAATCAAATCCTCCGCCCCCGATATGAGCAAAAGTGACCCTTATAATTAAGAACAGGAAATGGAAAAGTTTAATTTTTCAGCAAAAAATTAACTTCAGATTTTTATATCCTTAACTTTTACGAAATGGAAAAAGGTATCAAAATTCCTGCACAGAAGTTTAATTTAATGGAAATATTAATAAATATTTAGAAAAATAATAAATTCAACTTACTTATCTAGCGTAAAATTTTATGAATAACCAATATATCTATGTTTTTTCGCATATTTATGTTATACGCAGTAATTACTGCTGACTTTATTTTTTAAGACGTTAATCTTCTGTAAATTTAATATTGAAAGATATAAGTTGAAATGCATGAAAATTTCAGTATTTATAAGAATACGTAATTGTGAGTAAATTTACGAAGTTTCATATAAAATTTCAATCAGTAGTTTCATCAACGATTCGAAATTTCTTCAAGTTTCATGAAGAAGATTTATTATATAAGCCCCGATCTGTAAATGCAATCATTCGCATAGCCAGGTTATAAACAACATCCTTTGCTTTTACCGATTTATATGCTAAAAACGAATATAATAGACTATATAGTACTTGAAATTTTATTGACTGTAATCTCAAGAAAGTTTCAAAAATACTCAAGCAAAAAACTGAGAGAGAAAAACTGTTTGAACTGTTTGAGAAAAAAGTGAAATTAATAGGTAATAGAAACAGACGTAGAAACTATTATAGACACAATATAATATTAAATTATAATTTAAACAACCGTTTCTTAATCTATATAAATAAGGTGACCAACTTTTTTACAATAAAAAGGGGGACACAATTAAATTGAAGAAAAAATATAATAAATAAAAGAGGCATTTTATTCATTGCAACGATAATACAGAACACTCTATAATATGATAAATGCATAATGAAAACATTCGCAACATTTTTTATGATAATTGTGCTTACATCCTTATTTATTATTATTGAAATGAGTACTAAATGTGTACAATGGATCGACTCGGCATCTGTCGTATGCTGAGATTTACCGATTAGTCTTCAAACTTCACATGTAGGAGCACACTTTTCAACAGTGGCGTGCATTCAACCGAAGCAAGTGAAGCAGTGCTTCAGTAAGCAATTTGTTTTCTCAGACGCAGTCTAATTGTATGTTTCAATTTCCTTACTCTTGAAGCTTTCAGAAGCACAATTGCTTTGATTTCACGACGAGCGAAAACACGTTTCGCATTGAACCGCCGGCCGATCTCTTCAGTGATTTGGGCTTTCCAGTCGAACGTAGGTGCAATGTGAAAAAGAAAGCTAAAAGTAAGCAAAGGATTCGTGCTTCGTCTGGGCAGGATGTAGTCTTTCTATTAGTTCCGCTGAGTTCATGCTGATTATGTAATATAGTTCCTAGTTTATACCGATCACGTGACTTTTCGGAGCGACTCCGTATTTTTGCTTCCCTGCGGATGATGGATGCAATGTAAAAATGCGTGTTTAAAGTGAGCATCTGATCCATGTTTCATCTGGCAAGTCGCCAGAAATTCCGTTGAGTTCACGCGAATTACGTCATATTTTCGTTCACACTGATCACGTGACTTTTCAGAGCGGATGTAGTGTATGCAAAAATAAGGAGAAAAAATGAGAAATGAATTTTTTGGCTATTGATTACTCATTTATGAACGACGTTGCTTTCTGTTACTTCTTGTGTGTCAAATGGTTTGTGTGCTATTTTATTTTAATGCTCTTCATATTTTTATTGTTGTGTTAACGCTTTTTGAGGATAATTCATTAAGATGTCTACTTGCTCAGTAGTAGATAATTTAAAAAGACCATTTTACACACGGGCGTTTTCAGACAAGCAAGATATTATAAGACTTGGTAGACCGACACCAGATCTTCCCCTGCTAGTTTTTAACTCTAAATCATGCACTCGTCACTTTCAGGCAAGGTGTTATGAAAAATATCAGTGGCTTGCAGGCAGTGACGAAACTAGGCATTTTGGCGCCCGGAGCAAAATCTGCGATTAGCGCCCCCTACACCTACCCCCAACACCAACAAATAACACATAGATTAGTTTGCTTAAAATCTTAATTAAAATCTACCGTTCTATACTGAAAAAGGACTGGCGCCTAAAAATAAGAATAAGAAAAGGAAAACACTACTATGTTTGTAATATCTACACTGAGAAAAAAATTCTGGCAGAAAAACCATATTTGTATGGTAATGGCATTTCTGGTAATAAAACCAGAATTCTGGTGATAATTAACAAAATTTGCGGTATTTAAATCATTTATTTAATAATCTTACTGTTCGTTCTGGTAACGGTTTACGAGAATTTCTGGTTTTCGAAATTATGGCTCTTTTTACCAACATGTTTAGTAAAATTACAACGCTGAAAAGTTAATTTATCAGCAAAAACGGTTTTCATACCATATACTTCGTTTTTTTACGAGAATCACGATAAAATTACCAGATTATTCCTCAGAAAGTATCGTTCATTTTACCATATGTCTGGTAATTTGACCATGTTCAAACCTCTGGCACCTACCAAATACAATGGTATTAGTGAATTCATTTTTTTTATCATGCCAGATGTTAAATCTCACCTCTTCATATAACTTCATTTCCAAACTGAAACTTTCATCACTAAGTGAAACTGAACCCACTAAACAGATACATAAAACAGACGCCGCTATGGATTGATCCATCCGGGTATAGAATCGTTTCACACTTCAAACCTTCATCAATGTCCTTATTTTGAGTGATTTATTGGTATACTTGAGGAAGAACTTTAACTACTTCCATCCAACAAAGTGCCGCCGCATCTTTCTGTGTTCGCTCGGCCATATTTAGCATGACGGGAGACTGGAGAACTGGTACAGGAGTTCACTGGTAAGTACTAAATTTTATTTTGAATTCATTTTTCGGTAATGTTGAATTAAGTATATATCTATTTAAATTATTTGTGAGTATGTATTTAAATAAAATTTCTCATTTATTGAAAGTTAAAAATTTGTCAGCTGAGTAAATTGAATGTCGAAGAAAGAAAAAAAATAAATATATGCATATATATGTTCACAAGAATACTTTATTTGTAGTTTCTTTTCATGTCACTCGTATTAAACTTTTTTTTTTGTTTATGCCGAGTCGGTGGCCTTCGCCCCCCATTACATTTGAATTTATAAATTAAACGTAAAAATCTTTAAATAATTAGCAAATTTCTTAGCTCATTTTCATAGCTGTTTTTACGATGTGAAAAAAATGGAAATATTTTGTTCACTTCCTTAATGCATTTAATGTATTCTTCATTGATGTTCTACCAATAATTTAATATTTAATTGCCGTTTATTTTTAAATACCTTTTCCTCATAAGTCAATTAAGTTTAAGTTCGTTTTGCTACCATTTCCTGAAATAAAATGTCGAAATTTTACTTTTTTTAAAAAGTAAGATTATGAATACTAGGTTATTAAACAATTATTACAAACGTATGAAGATATGTTTAATTTTATTTTCATGTGTATGGTGAAAAGGAATGCGTCAAATTTATTCAATTTGCAATAGTTTTTTTTGTTACATCAGATAATGGTAAAAGCAAAAATTAAATAATTTGATATTTTATGTATCATCATTTTTAAAAGACAGACTTTTATTCACTATGAGCTTTGTATTCTAAAATATATTTACATTGCTGCAATGTTTTTTCCTTTTTTTTTTATCTCCATACTCATTACCGAAAACTTCTATTAATGGTTGTCAGTTTTAATATAGGGAATATTTGATCAGCTTGTATTTTGATTTATTAGTATTTTAATAGTAGTGTGATCCAGTTTTGGCCACTGCACCAGTTTTGGCCACATTGGATATGTTTTTCCAATAATTAAACCAGTAATTTCAAATCAACTAATAAGAAGCATTCAAATACTTTAAACAATCCTTATTTTACTATTTTCAATCTGATTGGTTCATTTTTCTCAAACATGTGATTTGTAAAAAAATTAAATGCATGAGCATTTATTGTAAACTCACAACTGTTAAGGTTTTTGTTAAGGAACAAGTATTTGCAGTTTTTCATCATCAAGCTCTCAGAATTAAATGATTAATCTAAAACTTATTACCCTTAGGGTTATTGAGGTAAGCTTTCTTTTTATTCTGATTTCATATCAAAATTAATTATTTTTAAGATTAAATGGGCGGTGGCCAAAACTGGTACTTGAAATTTACTATATGTGCCAGTTTTGGCCACACATAAATTAGCCACATGTTTTAAACCATTACATAAATTTAAAAATTCCTGGATGAAATAAAATCAACTAATTTAGTTTTGTTTCTAAAATAAAAGTAACTGATTTAGTTTTGTTTGTTTTCATTTTACATAGTAATGGCTCCAATTAAAAATAAGAAGGCAGGTAGCATTTCCATAAAAAAATTTTGCTACTCACTATCTAAAGTTGGTAAAGGCCATTCAAAATGGAATGTCAAAAACATCTCCATTTTGAATGTTTACCTCACATTTATGTTAGAAAATTTCAACTTGAGGAACCTGACTCGAATGATGAGGAATATTTTTTTTTGTATGCATGGATTGCTCTAATTTTAAAAATGATTGATGAATTTGATTAATGTTGTAATTAAAAATTATAAAAATACATATTTGTGGATATTGTTAGTGAGTATAATACTGCAAATTCTTGATTTGTAAGATTTAAAAAAAAATTTATGCTTTTGCAATGTTAAGTTTATTCCTCTCCCCATTTTTTTTCATATTTTATCAAAAAAAAATTATACAAGCATATATAATTTGTATTTTATCAACCAAATTAAATTATAGTTTGTATTTTACAACCAAATTAAATTATTCTTTTCTGCATTTTTGTTTATTTTTTTAAAACTGAAATCTGCAGCTAAAATCAGTTTAGGTAAATTTTTTTACATATCTTTATAAATTCCTCAAAAAAATCACATTTAAAATAACAGAAAATAATGTACTAAACTATATATTGCATAAAAATGATTTATTTTTACTTAAAATTCATTAAAATGTCTGTTAAAAATATAATATTAGTGTGGTCAAAACTGGTGCATAGAGGTGGCCAAAACCAATTCAGTGCAAATTGGGTAATTTATTTAAAAAATTAATAACTCAAAATCTGAAATATTCTTCAGAAATATGTCATAACTAGCAGAAAGCTAATAAAATTTGCTAAAGAATAGTATATATAGTAGTAGTAAAGAATAGTATGATTTAAACAGTCATCCACTGTGAAATTTCCATTTCAAATTTTCTCTTAAGGTTGCCAAAACTGGATCATCTACCCTATAATTATTAACATTAGGATAGTGTTTGATACCTTATTGGACTTTTAAACTTTGAATTAGATTTTAATCTAATCTAAATGTGAGTTTGTTTTTCCTTTTTTTCTGATATTTTGATGTCACAAGTTTATTAATTTGCTTAATGTATAACTCGCAATACTTTAGTACCCAATTGTAGTAACTCAAAATAATTTAGTGGCTAATTGTTGTGTAGAAAGAAATTTGTAAAAATACTAAAAATGTATTCTAGAATTTTTTGATTGATTGCAATTGTATTGAAAAATAAGTTATTTTTACAAATTTGTTCATAGAAAATGCGGGTACTCAAGCATTCAAAGACAAAAAATCAAACTACAATTATTTAATAGGACTATGTAAAATATATTATGATTGTTTTCAGGAATATAGTTTGTACTTTATAGAATGTGTAATCTTGTCTTTTAGTTTAGTTTTTGCAAAGTTAAAATAGTATCAAATTTTAAACAAATGTTTTCATGTAAATTAGATTAAGCATTAAATGAACACCTTTATTCACACTCTTACTGTAAACCTTAAGAAGGAGATTAATGGTGAGTTTTCTAAAAATGCACATTTTTGGTCATTTGTTTTGATATTCTGATGCAGAAAAGAATAGATTTTTGTCAATGTAGTCGAAAACGGCAAAAGTATTAAGTGTAATACGAATTAACAAGCGAATTAACATATTTTAGCTGCTTTTTTATGTTAACGCATATGTATTTTCACAATTCTTTCTTCAACTTTGTTGTTTTCTGTATTCTATTTGTAAACTTCTTGCATAAATATAATATGAAAATTATCAAAATCAAGTTATCATAAGAACAAATTGAAAGAATGTTCCTATTACGTTTTGTTTCCTTCATAACTTGAACATCTTTCTATTATTTATACTGTGCTTCTTAAAACTGTTATATCTAAAATTATATATTTTTTATGAAGAATATGGATGGGTGGAATATGTATAATTCTTTTTTGTGTTTAGATTTTTTTTTACTTTCATATCTATGCATTTATTTATAGTTTTTCAAAGAATTGAAAAAAGTAAATTGTAAGCAACTTATAATCGACATATAATCTGCATAGCTCCTAAACTTGAACTGTGTCATTTAAAGAGTCTCTACTTTATTTCCTATTCATGTCTTCTGTATTTTCTGAGATCTTATTTTTGGAGAAATTACTATTCTCTTTCTTTACTGGACAACTCTAAAGCAACAATGTAGTAACTAAAATTAAATTTACGCAAGTTATGAAAATATTGAAATAAATAAGATGTATAAGGTTCAATATAATTTTTGAACATATCGAATAGCTATTCTAAATATATGCTGCTAAATTATATCGAATACATAATTGAAACATTTTTAATTTGATCAATTATTATATTTATTAATTTACAAAATAAATATATAAATCTGAATGATTTTCATTTTTATTTAACTATTTATTAAGAAAGTATTTATTAAGAAAGATGCAATAGTTTTGAGTAATTGGGTAGTTTTCCACTCCAGGTTTTTAAGTACATTGTAGAGTTAAATTTCATTGCTCACACAAACATAAGGGATTTTAGAGAAAGAAACTGAGATTTTAGAAGGGAACATTACCTAGAACTCTAAATACATTTATTTATGTTTAAGTACTTTTGAAATTGGATTCACTTCTTTTGGAACAACGAGGTCACTTCACTTGATTTGTGATGTAAATATAAAAATTCTGGTATGATATATGAAATTTTTCTGTAATTCTATGTTTCGAATATAAATTATTTTTCAACAAAAAAAAAATCAATTTTCTTTGAAAGAAAAAACTGTCGCTTTTTTAAAAATATATTTAGTTTTACATATTCTTAAAACGTTCACGGGTAGCGTAGCTTAATATAATATTCAGAGAAGATTCCAAAAGTGGAGCCACTAAAACACAAAGGTCTAGGAAAGACACATGTATTCAAGGTGTCAGTTTATAAGATTGAGACAATATAATTTTTTTTTTTATTTCTTTGGGAACAAAATTTTCTTCCCCTGCAAATTACCTTGAAAAATCTTATGTGCTAAAACCGCTAGCACGTTTTCACAAATCATGATCAAGACTTATAAAAATGGTGTTATTATCCAATAAGAAAATTTTGTCAAACAAAATAAGCAGAATAAATGTAATGCTTTGTTGAGAAGTTTTAATAACAGTGACTTTGAAAATGTTCTCATTTTGAGGCTACTAAGCATCTCTGTATTAATATGCGCATATCGTTTATCATATGGATTTAGTCTACCTATTCATAACAAAAGAATTGTAATTAAATGGTTAGTTTTTGAGAAAAAACAAATATTTTGAAAATTGTTGAACACGAGTTGAACTTATTTCGTTTATTACAGTTAATGGAAATTTTGTATTTATACAAATAGCACAATTTTAAAAACTCTGATCATGCTCGTTCAAAATGTACTGAATGTATAAATTTTAATACGGAAG
>BGPR01011437.1:5571-48591 GCA_013235015.1 Araneus ventricosus
CAAGCAAAATTTCTTTAATTTACGGAACTTCAAAATAACACATTATAATTAATTTTATATTTAATTAAATGTAATTAAGTATTAATTAGCGAATTCAAATATAATAAGTAATTATTACTAATATAATAGCCCAGATCCTCCGGTAACGCTCTGACGTCACCAACACTAAAACTCACGCCATAGCACTGCGAGAAGTTAAACAGCATTATTTCATTGTTAGAGAACCTAAATTTCAGTAATTTTAAATTTAAAAAAGTAATTGTTCTAATTTCAAATTTAATAGCTCTAAAATAGTGAAATAAAATTTTCTATCGATTGATATAAAATTTATCTCGCTATGATCAATACTTCCCGAGAAATTTTAAATTATACTAATCATATATTTCAAATTAATTTCTGTTTTTAATAGAAAGTAGTAAATCTCGTCAGTGGTATATCATGCGCGTGATGTAGTTTGGATGCCACGATACATATAATTATTTGGTGCAATCATGATGATATAATTGGATAATATTGTTTGGCAATGTTAAAATTTACTCAAAGACATCTGAAGTACAAGTAAAATTGTTAAACAACGAAAAATACTTCACATGGAATGTTGTTTACCAAGAGGTTTTTGAATAAAGAAATATGTAAACATTATGTTAGATAAAAAAATATTTCCCGTCATAATACAAACGTTTATTTTATTTGTTTTCAATCGAAGTTAAACATTTCTCTCGCATATATATCTATTTAAATACGTCAGATTTGACGGGAAATCGCTCGAATGAAGAGACAATTTGCATCCGTCAAACCATGACGGGCGATTTTTTAGTTTAGAATAATTACCTATTTGTATACCGTCGGTGCAGTAAGAATTATCTGACGGAACGACAAACAATAATATAAAATGAAGAATTTTTAACCTAAATCTCGTAGCAAAATAAAATAATAGCCGAAACAAGTGAAAATGATTTTTTTATTAACTTATTTTAAACATATCAACATAATTGAAATAATTAGCAAAACCAGAGGGCCAGTCCCCTAGCTCCAAACATTGGATCGATTTCGACAATTCTTATTTCATATGAAAGCTTATGACGTCTAGATATATCATCAATGGCTGCCTACTAAACCCACCCTCTAGTTTCAAGAGAAATCGGGAAACACTACTTCATAGTACATTCTCTATGGAGAAAACTCTTGAGAGAGCCCCTCCCCAACCACAGGACCGATTTCGCCAATTATTTTATATGAAAGCTCACGACCCCTAGATTCATCTTCAATGGTCGCCTCCCCATTTTCATCCTTCATTTTTGAGAGAAATCGAAAAAACACTACTTCATTGTACATTCTCTGTGGGGAAAAACCTTGACTGAGTTTCCAGTAGCAACAAATAGACCGATTTCGCCAATTCATCTTGCCACTTTGCAAGCATAGCTAACCAATCAGAATGCTCCACGTTTATTGTGCAGGTTTAAAATAGTATTTTTTATCAGTACGAGCTTCAATCTATACGGCGCTTCAACAAAGAGCAAAATACCTATTGTAGGAGATTGAAATTTTTTCAGAGCAATATCATACTGCATTTATGGTTCTGAAAACTTATAGGCAAAAGTGTGCAAAGTATTAGAACTCAAATGTGGATTTTTCGTTTTATATCCTGTTCCACTAATCTATATGCAGTATTTAAAACTGAAAATGTAGTGGTTGCGAGGTGGCGGGGCAAGTGCGGAACGAAGGGGATTCTGCTAGTGTCTACTTATAATAAAGGGGTGCGCTTCCGCGTTTGTTGCCGCTCTGTCGACGGCTACGGCTCTACAGGGCAGACAGTTGGACGAAAGAAAGCACCTCTTGACAGGAATGGCGCTAGAGTTTGCCCGACAGGGGGCACGACCTGCTGTACGGCGGACGAGTGTAATGAAATTGGTCTCAAATTTTCGCCAGATTATTATTTATCAACTACAGTTGAATACCCCATACTAAAATTTTCCCTGACGGATACAAAATTTTTCCCCGACGGGGGGCCCTGGCCGCCCCTCTGGCGCCACCCTTTCGCTTGAGCTACGAAATTTGATTCAAGTGTGCTTTGGATGGTGGGAATGTGCACTTCCAAGCTATTTTTTTTATATTGAATTAACTAGCTGAAAACCTGGCGTTGCTCGGGATCCATATTTTTTCATATACTGGTACCCTGTTTTTTCCCCTAAAAATATTGTCATAAAACTTTCCCAGGCTGCTAAATAAAATGTTTTATAAATCAAATAAAGTCAAAATCGCTCGAGAGCAATTCTCACTCGAAAGAATTTCGCTGAGGAGGAATGCTCGAACAAAAAGAATGCTTTTAACTTCAGTTAGGGGAATAAAAACTAAATATAAATACTCTCTATTAATACTATAAATAAAGTCAAACTGAAACTCGCATCGCGTAGTAACTAAACTAATGTCATTGGATATTTGAGTACATATTAAAAGCTGCGAAATAAAAAGGGAAGTTAAGTGCATGCTACGAAATAACAGCGGAAGTAAGAAGTCTACCTTGACTAAAAAAAGCAATATTTTCTTAGCTTTAACAGTGGTAAAAACATGTGAATAAAAGATTTGATGAAACACTGTATTAGTTTGAATTTTATTTTATAACAATAAAAGTATTGTTGCAATTTGAGTTTAAAATGAATTTTGAAACGTTAATTACATTTAGAGAAAAAAATTGTACAGCAATCATTAGAAAGTTAATTTTTTGCTCTTTAAGGTGATGTAAAAATAATTTTCATACCATAAGTATTTCAGAAGTTATTGGTGAAAAACGTCTAAAAATAGCTTAATTTTCGTTATTTAATTAAATAAATTAAAATCTAATTCGAATTTTAAAATAATTTGTACGACGTTAGCTCCCTATTGTGCTAATCCATCACTGTGCAAAATTTGGTCGTCGTAAGTCCAACGGTGTGGACTTGCATAAAGAACCAAAAATCAAACACACATACTTTCCTCTTGCCGTAAAGTTTTTTCTCTAATTTTAATAAATTGGTAAAATAATTTTAGGCATAATTTAAAACAATACATTTCATTATTCTGATTGAAACCGATGCCAGTGTTTACACAAATAATAATTAATTGCGTGTTTCTTGAAAGTTAAGGTAATATCCTAATGAATTTAACTTTTTTTGGTTTCATCAATTTTTCTGTAAAATCTGTAAACGAAGTCCTCTAAGGTAGTAATTATATTTGGAAATATATTCAGTAAGTTGAATGATTGTGGTTGCTATGTTTTGATTCTTTTTTTACTATGTTTTAATACAGCTAACTTGCTGCAAGATGTAAAATGTGCCGCGCCGTTTTCATATGGAAATAAAATACGTATTTTTTAAAAAAAGGAATAAGAAAGTAAAGTTGGTGCCGACGACGTGCTAGATGTTAGATGACACGTTCATTTACTTGACTTCATTAGGGACGGAATACATGCAAAGCTAATAAAACAACACGGGTTAAATGTCTATCACAATTTGAAGTTAAAAATTACTTTGTTTAGGGAATCATGAATATAAAATTGCGCATAAGAGATTCAGTTGAATTTATATTCCCAATGAACAATGTAGTCGCAGAAGAGGTGGCTAGTATATAATACACCGAAACCTTTCTATAGCGGTCACCCACCGTTCCAAGGAAAATTGGCTGCTCTAAAGGGGTTTCGTGTTTGGGAGTGGGAGTACAAAATACGTATTTAAACAAGTCCGAATTCGTAATTTCTGATAAAGCGAATTTTAAGAATAATCCAAAGAAAAATGAACTTTATCCGAAAATTTCTCTCTCTATTTATATATTGCTTTCTTTACTTATGAAAAAAAAATCTGTGTCTGCTTGGGTCTTTGAGATCTTTCGGAGATCACTTTTGCAATATTTTTTAACTGGAAAAATATATCCCTAATTGTTCGTCGGTAGTCGTTGAGGAAAGGTAAAAGTTGTTGAGCTGAAAGTTTCATTCGCTGATGGTCGCAACCCATAGCAGTAGATTTTTTTGTCAGAGTTCGAATCAGCTCATGAAAGACATAAATGAACTCTTTAATGCCCAACACCGGTAGAGGCCTAAATTCACTTTTCTCTTCACATTGGGAAAGGAATAATTAATTTCGATCTAATTTCCGGTGTTGTTTTTATGTGTATGAACTTTTTGTTCTTGCTTTCCTCCATTTTCTCTTAATAAAAGGTCCATGGGCGGAGATACGAAAGGAATATATTTCATTGAAGTTGAATGGGCGACCAACCCGATCGCTCAGGGGGGTTTCAATGGCCGTTAATAGGAGTTATTTTAACATTTTGTCTATGGGCCAAAAAATTCAAAAATGAACATTGAGAGGAGTGACCTCTATGCACCGCCACACTTTTGTATAATACAGATGGTTAGTTTGCCCGAATAATTCCACCAACAAGTGATCGAAACAGTCGATTGAAGTAACAAAACATATAAATTTTTTTTCGTGCTCTCTTAGCCGATCGACCGAAAACAGTCAGCAAAAGTGCGACGTCTGATTCACTTGTCGGTTATTCTGTAAAATCCGAACTACAGGCTGAATGAACGGCAAGTGAAACAGATGTTGGTCATTCTGCTGACTTAACCGTGAATCAGTAGTCAAATTCGGACTCAAGTCGCTTATCCCGACCGTTTATTATATAATAACTTTCAGATGAGATTTAAATTATTAGATTCCTTGATTACCAGCTCTCCGCATCTCCCGAAACGGTAAAGATTTTTGCCGACGAAAGTCTTAATATCTCGCCGAAGGGAGGCAATTGCCCCCCCCCCGCGCTGGCGCCGACTCTGAATGTAATCATAAAAAGCAAAGTACAGAAAAGACATTTTGTAAATACAAAAATAATACATCTTAAAAAATAATAAAATGCAAAAAAGTAACTAAATATTTATATCAACATAATTATTACAAATTAGAGGCTCCCTTGGACCTGTTTTGAAGGGAAAAAGAAATCGGACGACATGAAGCAAAAAAGTCGAAAATGTAATCATAAAAACCTAACTACAGAAAAGACATTTTATAAATATAAAAAGAAAGTATCATCTTAAAAACTAATGAAATGCAAAAAACATAACACAGTAGGCCTTTTTCTATAAGTTATATAAAATTTCACAAATTAGGGACTAACTTGAGCCTGTCTGGAGGGGGAAACAAAAATCAAAAGTGCAAGTATAAAAGCCAAACTACAAAAAAGACATTTTGTAAATACAAAAATAAAGTGGTCGCTTAAAAAATAATCAAATTAAAAGATGTAACACAGTAGGTATTTTGATTGTAAGTTATTTAAAATTCCATAAATTAAGCCCTTGAGCCTACCTCGTAAAGCACATTTCATAAGGGGATACTTAGGAAATAGACTATCTGAGTGCTTTTTCTACGTTATTTGGTTGAGATCTGGGTTTTCTGTTCAATGCAGATATAGAGAAAAATTGCTTCTCATAGGACTGGGCGATGGCTAGATTTCAGCATCGTGACATCGTCGAAGATAAATCGATATTTCACGATATTTTGCTATTTTATTATTTATTTATTGGAATAATACGTAATTTCGGACAACTCATTTGTTCTTGTAGAACAGAGACGGTACGTTTAGTTGTTACAATGGTGATAGGAGAAATAGATATATGAACATATTATTCCTTCTCTAACCATATTTGCTTAAACTTTGAATTTCATTTCTATCAAAGCATTAATTTCGCTCATAAATGAGGGATTTTACTAAATTTGCTATGTCAGTGTCTGGAAAGTTTTCATTTCTGAACTTGAAATGCTATCAACAGTTTCTTGGCATCAATTCATAGTGCTTTGGTACTTATGTTGTTCTTTCTTTCTTTTTTAATTCAAAATCTTAAAGAAGAAAGCAAAATTGAAAAATAATTCTTTTGGTTATTTTTAAGCACAGTAAAACTTCGATTAACCGTCACTCGTTTAAACGTCAGTTTCTGTTATCCGTCATCGTCTAAAATAATCTAATTCATCATTTCACTAAATTACTACTCTGATGTTGAGGTTTATGTTGGTTGTTTTGTAAAATTATAAATACAATATTTTGTATTATTCACTTTCAAAAGATTTTATTTTCGTTTGACCTAAGCCAGCAGTGAAATCACATTACTGTACATATCATTTCTTTCACTTCTATTAACTTATTATATGTATTTAGAGATTTTTGTCATCTGTCTATTCGGTTATTCGTCAGAGCCCTGGCCCGGACAGTGACGGTTAATCGAAATTTTACTGCAATAACAAATAAATGCAAGTTTTTCCTTAAAATGCGAAAAGAGTGTTAAATTTATACTTGCACCCTTCCATTTAAATAAACTGTTCCTAATATTTGCTCTATTTCTACCAAACGGCTAAATTTAATGAAATTTAGCTATAACAAAACTTTAAAAAACTTCAAGTTTTTTTATACGTCTCTTTTGGATTAATTAAAAATTATCATGGTTTTAACTTCCATAACTATAAGAGTACTGTACATAACTTTCATAAGTTAAAGACCTTCTTATACTTTCTAAGTGCATTACTGAAATATACTATAAAGTCTTGTAAATATGGATTAAATTAATTTGATGCAGAATTAAATGCAAATCGATGAACTGTAATGAAGATATTATTGCTTAAAATATTTTCTACATTCGTTGATACAGAAACTATAACTCAAATATTATAGGGAAATGAAACTGCAAAAATCGTGTTTATACATTAATTTACATGTTCTGCATCTTGGTAGTTTTCAGTGACATCATCTAATTAATACGAATAATATTCTATAATATCTATTGACGTCGAAAACGCCAGTTTCAGAAATGGAATGGAGAAACTTTGATTTCATTTTCAACATCAACCAATTTCTTAATTATTCGGCCGATAAAGCTAGAATATTTAACCGATTGTGCCAAAGAACTTAGAAATTTCAATTAAACACAGACATAACATTAGGTTGAAAAACTCTTCTCTGTTTACGAAATGGTATCTGAGTCAAGAACTCAGCCCTTTAAAATGGCGAAATCGGCAACATTTCACATGTAATCATTGTAACATATCAGACAACTGGTACTAGCTAATAATTCAAAATCTACATTAGAATCAATACCATCTGTTGAGAGCAGGTGAACTTTTCACATAATGTAGAAAAGTCAACAACCTTAATAAAATGGAAATGCATACGAATTATTGTATGTGTTGCAGATCTTCGCCATATGCTAGTTGAAGACAACATAAAAGCACCAATACGCAACAGTGAGTCCACCAAAAGTCAGAGGGAACAAAACTCTTGATACTTGGTCTATTCTCAACGCCCAGATTTTGCGTCGTTTGACACTGCGAGAAACTGCAGATGACTTCTTTTCCATGTTGATGGCTAATATGTCA
Source organism: Araneus ventricosus (assembly GCA_013235015.1). Classification (NCBI taxonomy): domain Eukaryota; kingdom Metazoa; phylum Arthropoda; class Arachnida; order Araneae; family Araneidae; genus Araneus; species Araneus ventricosus. Next base: position 12,960 of record BGPR01011437.1, read on the forward strand.
TTCTGTGGATAGAGAAAAACAATTAAGAGTTATTATTTCCCAATCTTCGCCTATTTGCAGTCTAACTACTATTAATGTGAGTTTATGTTTTGCTTATAATTAATTATACAAACTTGTAGAAGAGTTTGCTGTTTTATTTATTTTGTATAAATTGAACTTACGTGTAGCCGTTTGACTTCCGATGCAAAGCTTTGTCAGAGAGAATCTTCAGAATTTCAATAGTGTGTTTGAAGAAATTAACCCTCTGATCGGTTAGTTATTTTGATCTCTTTACTTTAAAGTCTTAAGAATTTGCTTTTTAAAGTGAATAATTGGATCTTTCTTAAATTTAATGAAGTCTCTGAAATCTTAAAAATATTTTTATCCATTGTCGTTTAAGGAATCAAACATATAAACATGAATTATCCGCTTTTGAACTCAATATGCGAAATGGGAAAATCCGCTTTTAACGACCATTTAGAGTCCTTTTTCGATTGTTTTGACTTACACTGAAAATGTAATTGGATTAATACAAATGGATTTGGAGATGCATTGAAAATACGGAAGTTGATGTTTTAATTTCAGTAGTTTTGAATGTTCATGTGAAATACGAGTCTCTTTTTTACGGAATTGCTACCATAACTGCTTTGAGTATATTGAACGTGCGTGTAGCCATTCGACTTCTGATTGTAAAGTTTTGTCACTGAGAATCTCCAGAATATTAGTAGTCTGTTTGAAGAAATTGGACGAGCATTTATAGTCTTTTTTCGGTTATTTTAGCTTACATTGCAAATGTAATGGTTACATTGCAATGTATGGGTTAATGCAAATGAATTTTGGCGATATATTGAAATACGGAATTAGATGTTTTAATTTCTGTAGTTTTGGATGATCACGTAAAATACGAGTCTCTTTTTACGTAATTGCTGTCATTACTGCTTTGTTATCTCTCTTTTCAATCTTAATATAAATAAAAGTCATTGTGGGTATGTGGGTGGGTATGTATGTGGCTATGTTCCACATCTCCTCCTAAACCACGGTTTTCAACCAAATTTTGTACACTTATTATTTAAGAGAAGGGGAAGACACTTATGAACTTTTCCAAGTCCCAAAGTTAATTAAACAGTCAGTTAATTAGAAAATAACCGAAATCGTTTTTCCGCCGTAACTTCGGAGCAAACTCTCCGACAAAAAATATTTTTATACCATCTTAAAGTTCAAATTTTTACCTTTTCAATGATACTAATTTTATTTCTCTGACATTTTCCCTTCGATTGTTATTAATTTTTAAAAGTTCCAAAACTTTAAAATGCGTGCAGACGATTTTGAAATAACGAATATTTATAGCTACTCCGTTGCTAGGCAACGGTTAGACTTTGAACTAATTCACCTTTATTTCCAGCTTGGCGCTTGATACAGTTGCCAAATAGATTTGGCGATTGCTTAAATCGGAAGGTTACCGGAAAACGGTCTATGAATCCAAAATAAACAAACCAGGATCGTCCATTGACGTATATGATATGGTTGTCAGAGTTTTTATAATAGGAAGGTATATTTTGTCTTATGTATTCTTTTAAACAGTAGAAGCAGATGACATATAGCATGGTGGATGATATATTCCAAAGAGCAGATGATACCATTGAGTACAATGATGTAATTTACAGTAACAGAGAATTAAATTAGTCGTCCAATTATGTATTATCAACCGTCAGAACTTTTGACTTCCCCTTTCTATATATAACGAAACATTTACATTCGTAAATTTAAAAAAAGTAGCAATTCAAATTCTTCGCGCACGAAGTCGCGGGTAACAGCTAGTGACATATAAAGCTATCAACGTGTATTGAAGCTCAAGGTTGTGGTTTTTATATTTACTAGTTTTTTTAGTTAATTCTTAATTAACTAATCAGGAAGAAACAAACAGACGAATCGAAAATGAAAATAAAAAGAATACAGAATTTTGTAGACGTAATTTGGACAGATTTGTGCAGAGACGAAAGTGATTTGAACTTGGTGCTCTAACTGGAATACAACTGCGTTTGGTGATTCTATAAATTGAAAGGTTACTGTACGGATTGTTAATAAATAAAGTATAATACTTGTCGATAGTACTTGATTTAAGCAATCGTCAAATACATTTGGCTTCTTTTTCGAGAACCGCGCCGTATTAAAATTAATTCTGTCTCTTATTCAAAAAGCGTCGAGTTTGAAATTCTTTTTTTTTATTGACGATTCTTTTCGTCTATTACTTTCTTTAAAAGATTAGTTTAAAAAAATGACATTTGTCTCAAATTCAAATCGAAAAAAATCATGAATTGAGTAATTCTTAGCTAAGATTTTATGTACTAAAAAGAGTAGGACCGGATTATCAAATAGACAAAGTAGCAGCTCCCTAGGAGCCTCGCAACTTTTTGCAACCCCCAAGCCTAATTTTTTTTTGCATTATTTTCAGGGTGCTTTCATTTGATATACAGAAGCAATGTGCTAGAACTTATTAAAATTAGATTCAAGTCTCGTTTAAATATCAAAACATTATTCGTAGAATTTTTTCGTGTATTCAAATTCGCTTGCAGATCAATGCAGTCTAATATGTTTTTGAGTTGGTTGAGTGACCAAAGCAAATTTGATATGCAAATTTGCATGGTGTTATTAGGACAAACCCAGATGTTAAAGACTATTTGGATTGTTTTAAAAGTATTTCATGCATTTTTAGCGCAATCCAAATAGTTATTCATGATTTATTAGTTTTTAACAATTTATTTAAAAGTACTTTTAAATTTAAATTTTTTGTACGCTAGATACTCAAATCGACATTCTTGAAGGTGGTCAACTATTAATTTCTTTGTTATTTCGGTTTGCCGTAAGATTTATTACTAAAAAAACTTCAAGATTAAATTAAAATCAATAAAAATATATATAACCGGGTGCTGTGGAGGGAGAAGGGGTCTCGAAACTTGCATTGCCTATAGGCACCTGCAGGGCTTAATCTGGCCCTGAGAAAGAGTTATAAAGCAGGAATTTTACAGCCATTCCGTACAAAAAGAATCACGTTTAAACACACAAAGCTCCAAAAATAAAAAACTGTAAGTTTAGAATGTATTTTCAAAATATCTTCAATCTCCAGGCAGCAGAAACGTCGTACGATATTTTACAATATTGTACAGTTTTGTACAATATTTTACGATAATTCGAATATTATATAAAATCATTCTATATTGTTCAATATTTTTGTGTCACTAGGGACTACATCTATCGAAAAAAAAAATTAAATGTTCATTAACGTGTTCAAACTGGAGAGCATTGGCAAAGTATTGCACCGGAACAAAGAGAAAAAAAATAAGCAAAATATAAATTATTTCATACGGTCAATAATGCAAGGGTACAGCATAAACGAAAGACGTACGAAAGATGAACATATCCGGAGTTTATTTATGCCCAGTTTTTAAAAATTTAATATGTTTATGATTTCCGTTTCTGCGCAGGTTACCACCCGTAAGCAAGATTTAATCGTCTTGCTTAAATAGAAATTGGACAAAGTAAAAATCCCGTTTTAATTATTTAATATAATTTGCCTAAGATTTAAAATATTGCATATAAATAGCTAGTCACTTCTTTCCCAAAGTATCTTGATTTATTTGTAAGCGTTACATATAAACAGAGGTTAAAAATAGTCGGATTTATACAGAAAAATGTGATCCGTTCTGTTATAAATTTAACTATTCTATTACGCAATAATTATAATATTATTTTATTTCTCGATTCATTGTGTAGCACAAGTGTGAGGCTCAAAGCTCTCAAAATTTCTATACTAGTACATCTTTGTCATTTACTTTTAGAATTATAAGATATCGTGCAAAAAATATTTAAGGGATGGAAATAATCAGGAAACATAAGCTATAAAGTAGTAACAAAAAATCGATTTATGAGATTTACTTAAGATGACTGCTACATTTCAAACTGTCCGTGCCTTTTCAAGATATTGGAAATATTTCTTAATTTTCAGCTGCTGGATTCTAGATTGATTTATTTTTCAACAGCAATTAAAAATTGAAATTTACTAGTGCAAATTTCAGGTCATCGTAAGTTAAAAATTTTAATCAATAAACGTGCGGAAATGAATGATTACTTTGGAACTGTCTAAGATAAAATATCTATAAAGTCTGCTATATCAAACGTAATATAATGCATGTAAATATCATTCTCAGACACTTTCTATTAGAACTTCAACGTTCTTCTCATATGGAAACTGAAAGCTTCAATCTATAAGAATGAAGATCTTGAATAATTATTATGCAATTTTAGCAATCGATTTTCCATTAATGCTTCGAATATGACGATAGCCAAAGGGTACTCTTCTCAAGTGACTGATTATATGATCAATAAGTGATAGCATAATAAGCCAAGTGCAAAGGCCTTCAAACTTAGATGAAGCAGCAATCATCTTGAACAACCCACTAAAATCGAACACTGAATGGAATGGTATATTCAAAGTAAGCCTATAGGCTATTCAGTTTCTTAATGTAAATAAATGTCGATCATTAGTATCTAGTCGGAAGCAGCATATTCATTATCATGTTAAAACCATCTATCATTGTTAGGCAGTTGTTCTATTGAGAGATTAGACATGCCCATTTTGTCAAGGCTGACATTTGGATTTTGATGGAGTCATTGTTTGTAAAGACTCAGACTGTTTGCGTGGTTAATCTGTGCTGGAATGCTTTATCCTCGTTTTCGATTGTTTTTATAATTGAACTGGATATTTTCAAATTATTGGTTAGTAAATTTTAGCAACAACAAAACAGAATAACAATTTATTTAAAGCATATATAAGTTACGTTTACAACCTGGCCGCATCTATTTACACCTTCTCATCGATAACTTTTTTCACGCCGGTGCTATCTGCTAATCAGATAATACCTTGCTCTAACATTCACGTTTGCTCAAAAATTGGTTAGAAGAGCTTGCTGGTGGGCTTAAAACAGAGAGTTGAATTATCCTAAGAGACTATTGTGGACTAACTGCAACGAGAACTGGACTAATTGGAATTCCAGTTCTTGACCTACTATGCCGTTTTGTGGGGGATTTGGGACCGTGTTATATGTTGGAAGGAAATTAAATCATTTTACTTCTAATGTCTCAGTAAATGATTTAAAAAGGGATATAGTTGATGTGGGATTGGTTTGGGTCACATGCGCCGTCTTGGTTGCTTCCACTTCTTATCCAAAGAAATCGCTTACAAGAATCACGGGAATGGAACGACAAATGGTGGTATGTTATGTCATTCTGGCATAATGTGGTCGATTAAGATACTAGTTGGGTGCGTGTATTAAATTGTTCATTCAATGTATTATAGTTTTTCTCCAACATTTCTATGGCCATGAACTCCCTATTAGTACAAGATGGTCAAGAGTAATGCTACGATACCTTCAAGATACTGTTCAGCATCCAGCATATGGGACAACATCGTAGAAATATCGGACAATGTTTTCTGCTAATAGGGCTATTTTGACTCTTATTTTTAATGATATCAGCATTAATTAGGTATTGATGAGTTTTAAAGAATGTATGAGTTAAAAGGAATTGCCCTTACAATTCAGAACAGTAAAAAAAAAAAAAAATCGAAGTTAGTAAAATGGTGTGAATTTTCTTACTTGTACCTCCACGTCTTTAAGACTTTCTTCGAACTTTCTCCTTTTTATCCTTTGCTTCAGTTTCATAGTGACGCATTCTTCTAGGATGACGTTGACCAGGGCGAATTCCATGAGAGACAAGAAAACGAAGACGGTGCAGGTGGCCATGAATATGTCTATGGCCTTGATGTACGAAACAGGTGGTAAGGAGTCCAGGCTCTTGGCGTGTTGTGTAGACAGTGTCAGAAGACTGGTCACTCCCAAGGTCACACGAGCAGGTACAGCTTCGGGTCGTATCCAAAAAGAAACCCATGACATGATGACAATGAGGCAAGTGGGGATGTAGGTGTGGAACATGTAGTAACCAAGACGTCGTTTTAAGGTAAAAGTTAGCTTGAGACAAGTGAAGTTACCTAAAAGAAGTACACTTTATTAATACAGTAAAACTTCGATATACCGCCACCGTCCGGACCAGGGCTGTTATGGACAGTCGAATAGACGGATAACAGAAATCTTTTTAATACATATATACAGTAACGTGGTTTTCACTGCTGGATTTTGACGAAAATGAAAATAAAATCCTTTAAAAGTGAATAATGCATACATATTGTATTTAATTTTACAAAACGATCAATATAAACTTCATTATAAGGTTAGTAATGTACAGAAATTTACTGTGATATTGTGAACCTACGTTACTTTTATACAATATTACATCATACAGTATAGTCACTTCCAACCTTATTTAATAGGGTGTGAAAGTAATCCGTGCACATTTTTTAAAGATGTCTGCATGTTTTTTAAAAAATTTTTAGACGATGACGGATCACAGAAACTGACGGTTAAAAGAGTGTCGATTAATCGAATATTTACTGTAATTCATTGCAAAACTTAGAAAACAGACTTAGCACCTAATAATATTTAAAAAATTATTATAGGTTCTCATAAATATTTTTTTTCTAACAAGGAAACCTTTAAAGCCATTTCATAACAAGTTATAATATCATTTATTAGTTTATTAAATAAAGAAAAACATCATGCAAAACATTGTTCTCGTTTGTTTTAATAACTGATGACAATTTTCGCGTTTCTTGATAAAGTTTTTGTATGTCCAATCCATAACTTAAAAAGGTTTAGACATTTAAAAGTTTTTTTTAAAAAAATGAAATTATGATTTTTTATTTTCCGTTTTTAATAATTTAAGATACTATTCAAAGTTGACATCAGTAATTTGGTTTCTAAAATTACCCTTGATGAAATTCATATCAGAAACGATAGCGTACACAAATGTTATGAGGTGTTAATGTACTGAGAACAAAAGCTGAACAGGTATGTTCTGCCGTGAGAGATCCGACAGCACTGTTCAACATAAAAAGTTGGTCGTCATTTCTATGGCAAAGCATTTTTAACTTAGAAAAAGGGTGCGTTTCGGCTTCAACTGATAAAATTCAATGTGTGGAAGAAGATTTCGTCGCTTAAACAGCAACACCGCCTATCTCAATTTTTAAAAATTTCAAAGAGGAAGAAAATATTCAATTTTTCACTACCAGTAACAAATATTTCTGAATGTATTGAACATCTGATTACTACCAGATGTAAAAAAAAATTAAGAAATATTCGTAACTGGTAGCGAAAAATTGGGTATTTTCTTCCTCTTTGAAATTTCAAAAAATTGAGATAGGATGTGTCGCTTTTCAAGCGACGATTTATTTTCTCTCAATTTTACGAAATCGAAAGTCAATGAAATAACTCCAAGGGCGGCGAATCGGGGGGGGGGGGGCAATTGTCCCCCACTTTTTGCGGGAAAAACTATTTTTTATTTTTATTTTAGAGGCCCAAACCTAGGAATTATAAAAAAGCAATAGTTGTTAGTTAAACCGGCAAAGCACACCTGAAAAGGTAAATAAGTGATCATTGAAGCTTGATCTTCAATTACCCTCAGACGAAAATTTGAAGCTGGATGTCTTGAAATGCCTAAAAATGAAGAGAAGCGTCGAAATTGCTATCAATGTTACCTGTCCAGCCCCAACCCTGCATTAAGACGACTCCCGACCATTGCTAGATGGGTGGAAAGAATATCTTTGTTCAATCAATATGATTGATCACCGCGATATCTGTTAAAGGGAAAATAGATCTTTTGAAATTATCTAGGCTTTTTCCAGATGCCTAAGTAGTCATCAATGGAAGTGTGTACATTTACACTTGCTTTGAACGCATTGTAATCAAAATAAGCTCTATAGTGCGAATCTTTCATTCTGAAATCTTTTGGAAGGTTCTTGAGGAGCCATAAATTACAATAACATGATATTGTTTCCGCTGAAACCAAACATGGTAGCTTGTCACCTAAGCTGATACTAATGTGTTTTTTCATGGGAACAAGAATTATTCATCGTGCACTCAAGTAGCTCTTTAATACACTCTGGTCTGTTCAGTATTCACCTTAGCGTTTAGACTTCGCATTTTTCTGGTTCATGATTTCGAAGACTAAACTTATAACTTTGAGAAGCTTTTTTTCTACTGTATCTTACTTTGTGTAAAGTAATTAATCGCATTGCTTTCGATATCTGTTTAAAATAATATTATTAAGCACAAGCAATCTAACTCAATATTTTTGATTTTTCCTTATATTTTATTCAATGGTTGGATATTTAAGTAAATTATCACTTTTTGTTTTAATTTAAACAAGCCATGTTTTTTTCAATTAAATTATTACCGATCATTTGTGAACTCTCAAAACACTTCGATTTAATTGTAGACTTGCGCAAATGTTACAAATTATGATTTTATGGATACTTTTAGTCAATTGTGGCGACTCGGGGGGGGGGGGCAGGCCCCCCACCCTCTTTTTGCGAAAAAAATTAATTTTTATTTCATTTTAGCTGCCTAAAACTAGAAATTATAAAAGAACAATTGGGTCCGGGAAAGCTAGCTAATTTTGTAATTTAATTTTTAATTTTTGTTGTCTACGAGTACTTTTAGCGTCTATAAATTTGTTGCCTCCCACTTTTGTCACCCAATCGCCGCCACTGATAACTGCTATGAGAATAAAAAAAACTTTAAAATTAAAAAAAAATAAAGCTATGATTTTTTTCTAGTTTCCATTTCAAGTTTTAATTTAGAGCCACCCAAAGAGTATGTGATATGTATGTGTGTGTGTATGTGATTTTCATGAGCCGCAGTTTGCTATCCCTGGTATAGATGGATTAACTGGTTAAAAATGTTTCGGGAAAAACTTTACAGTGTCACGTTTAAGCCAAGATTTAGGTTTTGACGATTAATTAGAGGATCAAAATAAGGTTCAAAAGAGAATTCCCATGAATTAAAGTTTATGAACTAAATTCTCATATTTTGCTGGGTTTAACAAGTTTGGCAGAAAATATCTGGAGCAATTCCAACAACTGGGAGGTTTTCACTGTCTTTTAGGCTATGCTCCCATGAACGCAATCGCCATACCTTGACATCTCGCATTAAATGCTTAGCAGAAGAGATAAAAACAGCAAACATTAAAAATGGAAATTTTGAGACTGCCCGTTGACATGCAAAGTAATTTTTTGGATGAAATATGTAAGTCTCATCTGTTATAGAATTTTTAAGAAGTTAAAAAAATCATTCTCGACAGAGAAAAATGAGTATTGATTGTGCAGCTGGAAATTGCTTTTCTGAAGTAGGCTACAGAACAATAAGAAAAACTAGGTGACCCAATACCATGGATTTTATTTTTGCCGGGAACAGAGCTGGTGATAATGATTTTTGTTCGACGGATGTCTTAAAAATGAAACTGAAAGACTCCAGAATGGTCTAAAACTTGGCGAATTTGTCGTTTAGAACTCAAATATATTCAATGATCAGTTTTACCGATCCGAAACTTCTGAAGCATTTCAGAAATATCAGCAAACGAACTGAATCCAATAATTGAAATAAATTCAGGCCACAGGGGGAATATTATTTGACTATTAAGTCATTCCCTTGACAGAAAATTTATCCATTTTAGAACTCCGATGGCGAGTGGCACTTTGAAAAAGTTCGCCATTTGAGTTCTCTTTCATTTTTTCCCCATTTTATTTGTTTAATCTTAATGTGTTATCATTTTATTGAAGCATGATTTTTGTTGTTTGATTGCATCTTGATTGGTTAGTTGATTATAGACAATATTGTTAATGCAATCACTGGATGCTGCTGCGTTGCGCGCAAAAGGTATATTGTTATTGTTTACTTCTGTAATTTCTTTATTGTAAGATTAAAATATCTTTCTTTTGTATTTTATTGGAAATTGCTGCATTTTTGCGCCATTCTGTTTAATGACAAGTTTAATTTTTAAATTTTTAATATCTCTTGTTAAATTATTTCACTTGAGCTTAAATAAAAGAAATTTGAATATTGCGCATTTCATCAAAATTCTCACCTGTAGAATAATGCTGAGTACAGTCCTTCTTTTCTGTTTGTATAAGATCTAACTGTGGTAGTTCTATATCGTCACTTACGACTAGTGGTACTTCTTCTTCCCAATCGAAAATTAGGTCATCCGTCGTATGCGATACTATAAATACAGAAAAAAATGTAATTGAATAATGTATGTGTGTCCAATTCATTTGTCAGGTTTGCCAAATTAGAAGGAAATGGCCCAAACATGTCATTTTTTTTATGTGGATTCGTCATTATTTGTAGGTAATAATAACTCTTCGCAGAAAGGAAGAATTGAAATTAATTCTGCACGTGCACATTATAATATATTTAGAGATGAACTAGATTGGAAAGGGCAAGATTTGCGAGGTAATGGTCGCTTAAAAAATTCATATTAAATTATTACTAAAATGAAGGATTTTTTACAACAAAAATCGTAAAATAGAAGAAATGAAATCACTCTTAGTATTGTTTATTGGTGTAAATTCATGAAAAGTCGTTTAGAAATTTTTGTCTTTCAGGTTCATTTTAAAAAAGTCGGTTATTTTTCATTTTCACAAAAATTTCAGGTAACATGTAATGTGCTCATTTTGTATGAGTACTATACATTGTTACTTGCAAGTAATACGGGCAATGCGAAAAAAAGAAGCAGTCAACTGGATTCTGCGCATGCTCATTACGTTATGTTTAGAGATAGCCATACATGTTTTGCATTTTTCAAGCTAGTTCGTCTCTACATAATTCCTCTGTAAGGAAAATGGTAGGATCATTGGGAATCCACATTAATTGAAATGCTGCTATTTATGAGAGTTGAGAGAACTGATTTTTTTCTATGTTGAGAGAATTGAGTTTGCTATTTGCAGAACAATTTTGCATTAAATTCTAAATTATTTCGCTCGTTTTAAAAACAATTTTTTATGGTTTGTATTGCGTTATTTGTGAAAACTTAAAAAGAACTCACATCGAAATCATAGATTACTAATACTTCGATTTTTTTGAGGAATAAGGTACCATAAAATGTTAAAGAAATTTTTTGTAGCTCTTATTATGTTAAATTTCCACATTACTTAGCATTAACACACATTTTCCTGCCATATTTTTAACCTCTTTTATAAGCTTCTACTTGCATGCATTTCCAATTTTGGAAAAATTTAATCATCGCTTTAACTTATTTAAAAAAAAAAAACCTGTGAGGTTCATTCCGCATTTCTGAAAATTACAATAGACTGCTTTTACATGAAATCGATTCTATTTGTTTATTTGTTTTGGATTGAAACTGTGATGCACTATTATTTTTATGCTTTTATTTTGTTTAATAATGCGGACAATTGGGTTTAGTTTTAAAAATATACTCCTTAACTGATTTTACAAAAAAACTTCCTCAAAAAGTGGCTGTATTATTTAATTACAAAGTTAAGTTTTCGTTTCCGTAGAAATAAAGGTATTTAATTTTTAACGAATAAAAGTATTTACCTTCCAATTGTTGTAATTTGTTTTTTTGAACTCTCACGTTTCATGCTTGATTTAGTTATCGTTAAGAATTTTGCCTGAATTAAGGATACCCGATTCAAATAACATATGACCATGGGAATTGACAAGATTTATTTGAATAGACAGCTAAATGCGTATTATATCTTGATGTAGATTCAGCTATTTATTTAAGCAAATTACTATCATTATTCTCTTTTTGAAAAATCTTTTCTAAAAAATAATGACATTAATTATAACTTAACTCCTATCTTATGAATTCATTCTATTTCCAAGTAATTATTTGGAGAGAATTCCGATTTAATTCTTGTATTTTATAATTTTTTGGATTTTTAAATAATTATTTGCAAACAAGTTAACAATAGCTGTATAGAATTTAATTTAACTTTACATTTAAATAAATTTTCCTTAAGATATTTAAAATAAAGAAGAGAAACGCATCCATCAATACTGTATAATTCCGGTTCCTTATAGTTCTTATTAAAAATATTTTTCATTATGGAAACTAAAATCTAATTTTAAAAAGGGACCCGCGGAAATGATGAGGCGTATTTTTATGTATCCTTTTTTTAAATCAATGATGACATAGTTTCATTTTCGTGCAAGTACCTTAAAGACGTTATTAGATATTCTATAGTATCATAAACATCTTGTGCCATTTTAAGGAACAGTGGACTCCGCTAAGTTTTTTTTTGTAAATTACTGATTAGAATTATTAAATTTTGCATGCACGTTGGAATGCCTCAATATTAAAATATATTTATTCATGAAACAAAATACATTTCAGAAATTAAGAAAATTAAATGAAAATTTTAAATGCTCCATGTGTTCTACCTTTTTATTTTTCACTTAATTTTACATTATTATCATTTAAAAAATTATTCTGAAGGTACCTACTGTCTGTCCGCCACGCGAAGCTGTCGCCGCCAAATTGTCTAGTTCACGGCGGTCGCTATAGCAACTGGTTATGCTAGGGAAGATCAATTTCGAATAGGAGGAATCCAACGGAAGTCGGATTTTTAAAAAAAATTCATGGCGCCAGTTTGCGGCGGAACACATTTGAATGAACTTCTACCTACTAGAAATGGAGTCTTCCTACGATAACCTGTTTCTATAGCGACCGCTGCAATCTAGACAGTTTGGCGGCGACAGTTATCGTGGCTAGCAGGCAGTATGTATTGTTTTATTTTAATTTAAAGCTAATTTTAAGGAAGTAATTTTATGCAAGCGTATCGAATTTTTGTTAAAACTTCCCGTTTTTCTAAATTGAAATTAATTTTTAATGTCTGAATGAAATGTGGAATCCGAAATGGATGCACAAACGCATCTTAATGTATAACAGGAATCCTTACAGTAAATGTTATACTTCCGTAAGAATTATACGCATGGAGTATTTCGAATACATGCGCAATTGGAAAAAACGTCGTTATAAGAAAAATCTATTTAAAATATATTTTTACACTTACCTTTAAAATTTACTCTTCTTAACCGAATAACTATTCATTCATCTTATTTAACAACACATATTTTAACCCTTTGCGGTCGACGCCACCACAGTGGCGGCATTCGCAAGTCGTTGTAGAAGTCTGGGTTATTTTTGTTTTGTTTTATACCCACACCGACCAGCCTGACGACTTGCGAATACCGCCACTGTGGTTGCATCGCCCGCAAAGGGTTAGTGTTATTTTATTCACAAATACGCTTATATTTTAGAGATAAAATGTTAAAATTTTGAGATAAATTGTTGAGATTTTTGTTAAGTCCACCATCCTCTCAAATATTTAATTAATGCCAATAGCGTACAAAAAGGCATACTCACAGCTTTCCATTTCTAGTGAACAGTGTTGCGTGTCGTGAGGGTACGCCGCGAAGTTCATCGCGCAAGACAAAATTAACGTTAATCTAGAAGATACAAACATTTATAATTCCATAAATATATAAATAATCAATTTTTATCCATGAGCAATTATGTTTAATCATGAGCATTTATAAATATGGTTACATTTCTTATAAAATTACAAAAGTGCCGACTATTTACTGGAAGGCATTTTAAAAAAAAGTTTTGAATTCATTCCAGTTTTACTATTAAGTATCTTAAAATATCGCATTTTCCAAATTATGAAATATAATAAACATATTTGTTGGAAAACGAAATTGATGTTGATTGTTTTTTTAAATATTGGTGAGGAGACTATTGAAAAATGGCGTCAATAAGGTTGATTTTCCACACTGCTTTTGTGCCACTGACAAGATTCAATTTTTAAGGTTAACTTATTAAGGATGTATAAGGTTTCTTTGTTTACATTGGGAATGTTGTGGGCATTGGGAAATTACATTATTCAAGACTACGGATTTCTATTTTTCATTCATAGTGGAACTTTGACTGTAAAGAGTACCGAAAGATATGAGGAGGTTTTTAACGTCTACTGCAGCAGCTGTTTAGCAAATGCTTTGATATTAAATAATTAACAGAGAGAAGTTGCTTGCACAGGAATTGTTACCCCTATTAGCACAAGATGCCCTACAATACCAATACAATATCTTTACGATGTTTTGCGGCATTCAGAATATCGTGGAGATATCGCAGAATATCTTGTGCTAATAGGGTCAATATGGAAGTAAAACCATCAAAAATATTATTTAAGAAACTTTAAACAGAAGCCTTGCACTTGCAGTATGCTGAAATTATGTATTTCCGATTCGCGTCAAAAGTTCATGCCTTCATAGGATAAAATCGTGTAACGAAAGTTGTAACTGAACCTTTCGCTTTGAAATTTTGCATTCTTAGTCATTTATTACTGGTCTGAAACGATTTTTTAATGTAGAAAGAAGTGGTGGCTCGTCCATTAGGACTGCAGAGCTACAGCACCCCTTGAAATAGCTTTAAAAACTTGTATTTCCATTTTTAATCTCAACTGGATATTTTTCCACTTTAAGAGTTCAATAATCAACGAAAAGAAGAAAATAGTAAAAATGAAGAAAAACACAGAAAATGAGTCTACAGGTGGGAGAAACATAGGATGGGGCGGCACCCCGTCTAGCCCTGGAAGCATCAGAGCGCATAATTAAGTGACACATCGGAAGGCGAAAAGTAGCGAACCTCGTCTTGAACTTGACGGTGACTGGGCTGAGATTGTTGTAACTGTGGTTTGGCGTCAAGCCTCCTGATGCTCTTTTTCCTTCTCCCTTCGACCCAAGGTTCGCCTTCTCTCTATTGATTTGTTTTTTGTTGGCTTTTCTGAATCTCCTTCTATGTTTTCTTGGTTTTGCTTTCATGGTTCCGTGAAGGACACACATCTGGTTTAATAATATTTGTTTTCTTTTGTTCGATGTCACTCATAAAAAAAGTTATGCCAATAATTTTCTAAAATACAATTCAGATAGTTAAAGTTAAAAATTTTGAGCAAATTAGACGTAAAGTTTATTTTTTAAAATTGCATTTCGATTAAGAGAGAGAGAGAGATCTTGAGAATAACTTTTGTAGCATTACTCGTTTCTGAGATGATTTCTGCCATGGTAGTAAGCAAAAAAGTAGGCAATAACAAATAATATATCTCAATAAAAATAAAACTGATAACAATTATTCTTGTCAACGAATTATTGGAGATATTTCATCCCTGCGTTTTTATTCTAGCAATGATGTGAGCCAAATTTCTTCTGGTGAAGAGTTACTAGAAGTAACGTGATTTTTAACATTTTATTTTTATCAAGTGATTTATTATACATGCCATTTTTTAGGTTTCATTTTTATGAAACAAAGTCATTTTCTAATAAAAGTTTAGCAAAAAATCCAATGCTGTAATCAAATTTGGCCTTTTTTTTACCTTAAAATGTTTAAAAGACAGTTTGACGTAATTTGGTATTCTGATCTTGTAGCCCTGATTTGTGTGCGTACAGATTCAACATCCTAAATGAGCAACATATTATTTTCCTATCTAACGAGGATGAATATCCTTTCTTCTTTCTTCTAAATGTTAATTACCTCATCTTTGGTGAATTTAAATGTTGAAAAAATGAGCTTGAAGGGGTACGAAATTTTTTTGGAACAATTTTTTTAACATAATTTAAGTATGCTTTTTTTAAAGTCGTTTCAGCTCATTAGTGAATCGCGATGCCCCTGAATTACGTCAAAAAGCTCGAGGCATGTATCTATTGAAATTACTAACCAGTGAAAAAAAGGAAGATGTTGTGAAAGAGTTTGAAGAAATAATCAATAATCTAAGCTTGTTAGAGTTGATTTTGTCACTTAATTATTGTGAATAAGATGCTTGTAAATAATTGTTTTTGAAAATCTGTAAGTTTTCTTAGTCTTTTCCTAGTATTGCACAGAAAATGAAAACTTCATTGAAGGAATTTTTTTCTTCTGATTGGATTAATTGATATTGGAGGTTGTATTGGATTTTCAGAAGCGAACTTTTATTTTTTTTGTTTATGAACACTAAGGAAAATAACCATAAGAGCCAACTATTTTTTATTTGAATTGTTTTTTTTATTTGAATATGAGATAAGCAAATTTATTTAGTTATCCAAATCATTAAACTACACTATGAAATTATCGAAATTGGTTTTAATAAAGAAAATGGCAAAAAACTGATTTTTTTTACTTCCACATTCTAATGAAACAAAAATGTAATATTAGGCTTATGTGAAAAATTATTGTGTTCTGAACACCAAAACATGGCGAAAGCTTAACATTATAAAAAAAGGAAATCTCCCCTTTTCTTGATCTTTTAGAAACTTCGTTACTTTGCTGGAAATCAATCAAGCGTAGACTGTCTGTACGTGTGTTTGTTAACACAATAATTGAACACTGTGATAAACTAGACAAAGAGACAGCCACATACTAAAAATTTCTAGTACGTGGCCTTTGCACTCAAACTGCAGAGTTGTACCAAATCTTGAATCAAATCCGTGGACGGGGGATGGCATTTTTCCAAAATGCTACTGGCGTAGCGATGGTAAGTTGAACCGGGTCATAAAATTATATTTTCGTGACCTCTGCCACCATCATGGGCGAAAAGATCCTTTACACAATCTATTAATAAAACATAACTTACACCATGTACCTTTATACAAGCTATTAGTAAAACATAGCTTACACTGGGGGCCTTAACACAAGTTATTAATAAACCATAACTTACACCGGGTGCCTTTACACAAGCTAATAATAAAACATAACTTACACCATATACCTTTACACAAGCTATTAGTAAAACATAGCTTACACTGGGGGCCTTAACACAAGCTATTAATAAACCATAACTTACACCGGGTGCCTTTACACAAGCTATTAATAAAACATAACTTACGCCGGGTGCCTTTACACAAGCTACTAATAAAACATAACTTAAATTTTATTAATAGCCTATGTAAAGGCATCCGGGCCATGGTATTCTTTCTACCTCTCATTGTATTTGACTTTAAAAAGCGACATAAATGCATTGGCGCTTTATCACCATGCCTAGTGGCGTAGAGAGAGTAAGGGGCGCCCGGGGAGTAATAATCTTTTATTCCAATCATCATCAGTGGCGTAACAAGCGTAAATGGCGCCAGGGGTATGGTACTATTTTTACACTCCCCTCGTCATATTTTGCCTTAAAATTGGCATAAATGCTGTAATGTTTTGACTCCGTGACGCTCCCTAAAACTGGCACCCGAGGCATCTACATCCCCCTTGCCCCTCCGGTCGTTACGCCACTGCAAAATGTATACTAATTTTTTCGCCATATGGCGAAACTAAATACGAAACGCTCCAAATTGTATAAGTAAAGAAAGTCGAATGGTAGAATACTCCTTATTATTCTTAGCTCTATTAACCTCTTATGGGGAAAAGGCATTGAATTTTTTGAAATATGATCAGAAAGCATCATGAATGGGTTTAGTTTATTGTCCAGGCATAGAATCTACAATTTTTTTTTAAAGTTACTTCATTCTGAGGGGGGTCGCCCCCTCATATGAGAACAGCCACCTTGATACACTCAAAAAATATTGTTGAATCTTACAGAAAATTATAAAATAAAACTTCAAGAATATTGGAGGAAAATTTTCGAATTAATTTGCTAAAATTGCAAACGTCCAGAACTGAAAAAATTTCTTATCTCTGAGTTAAGGAATTTTCCCAAACTTTTCTAATAATTCCTATTCCAAAACGAAATTTCATAAGGCGGCTAATATTTCATATTCTAAAAGGAGTACTATTAACCCTATACTAAACTATTATTTTCCATTTATAGTTGAATTTAACGGTTGAGAAGCGAGTGAAATTAGGTGTACCATCAGGTGGCACACTGCGCCGCAAAGGGTTAAAGAAAAAAAATTGCTCACTTGACCATGTAGAGTATAGTTTTGTCCTTGTAGATCCATACATAATGGTTTGGAATGGTCATAGTTTGGAAGGTGACGGCCTTAGCGTTCTTGAAGAAGGAGTCCGGTCGCCATATGTTCTGTAACCAAGACACTTCCAATAACCTGTATTCGGAAGACATGTTTTCTGGCAGTCGAAGGCGGTGGTCTTTCCAAGACTGAGCGAAGAAAATATCGGCTGCATAGGTCTATAAATTAGAAAAATGATAGTTTAATATGGAAAAAAGATAAATCATTCAAAAAAGTGTTATAATTTAAAAAATTATAAGTATGAACATTGGTTCTTTTTCTATCAAGTTATCGAATCATGCACTTGATAGATTTGCACTTACTGCATCTTCCATTACTTATTAAAATGCTCCTTTCAGCGGATCATATTTGGTCTTACTTACTTATAATTATTTAAATTTGAATTAAATTAGCTCTTAAAACATCCAATTTATTCAAGAAGCTTGAAAGTAATCCATTTATATCGAAAAACAGATATTAATATGTTATAAGAAAACGATTATTTAAAAATGAATGAAAATTTTTTTAAAAAATGTAGACTTTTCAAAATGTTATTTCTCTAAATTTTTTTACTAATCATTTACAGCAGTAAAATTTCACTTTTTACATAACCAATGGCAGCAAAAGAAAAAAAAATACTTCTTTAAAAATACATAAAACAAAAAATTATTCTTTACAATCGGCATGTCTGAATATACAGATTACATTCAATAAACATAATTAAATATTAATTAAAAATAACAAATATCAGTATGCTATAAATGATATTTATAAAATTAATGAGAATGAAGAAATTCGAAGAAATGTCGCATTTTTATATTCTCTCTTTTGATATTTATTTATTACTGCCGAATTTTCCTTTCTATCATGATAAAAAATATTTTCAACGCCCATTCATCACGTATTTCGAAAATCCATTTTTATTTTTTAATCAAATATCTGCTACCAAATATTTTCAAAATCAATCTATGACATGTAACCGGCCCCCTGTGCTTCCAAAGAAAATATGATCACGTATCTTCCAAAAAAATCATAAAGCCTTTTCCAGAAATCTCTATCAATAAAGGGATAAAATCGAATATTTCGATTGCCGTGCGAAATTTTTCTCCGACCTTTTTTGAAAAAGTACGCATATTTTATTACAAAAAAAGAGACAGGTCTTGTAAAAGTCAAATGCTTGCGTGATGTGATTTTGCGGTTCGAAAATATATGAGCGGAAATTCAGAATGAAATTGAATTCTGAAGGGCACTGATAAATTTTCAAAAGAGCCTGAAAATATATTTCTGGAAAGGTGATTAGGTTGCAAAAATATATCAGGTAGTAATAAATAATGTGACCAATGTAGCATGAAAACCAAATAAGCATAAAAAATAGCTTTACTGCTTTTTCGTTTGAATATTCCAGTCGATTTGAAGAAATGAATTTTAGATTTCGATGGATTCGAGATTGCTCAACTGAAATATATCTCGATTGATTTCTTGAGATATTCAGATATTGTAGTTCAAATAAAACAGTTAAGCTTCTAGCAGGCGCGCGTATGCAGGGAATACTGCATATGCATTATGCATCGTATTGCATACTGATATTCTTTTCTAAATTCAAGAGCAATTTTTATTTATATAATCTTTGTATAGTATAAAGCTAATAAATACCGATCACATATATAAAAGTTGCATTTATTTTCATAAAACATCACGATATAAATATGTAATATGATACTCAATATAAGTATGTCCTGCATACGCCCGCTGGAAGGTTAAATGCATTTTCTTATCAGTACTGTACAGTATACTGCACACATGCGATGCCTCAGTCAATCTGATTCATATGATGTAATGCTATACGTAACAACTTAAGTGCTTTTTCGCCTGAATATTTCAGATTACTTGAAGAAATAAATTTTATATTTCAATGGATTCGTGACTTCTGAACTGAAATATATCTTGATTGATTTCTTCAGATATTCAAAGATATTGCAGTTCAAATAAAACAGTTAAATGCATTTTTCTTATCAGTACTGTACAGTATTTTTTTTATAAGAATTTGTATGATAAATATTCGTTTAGTAGTAATGAATAAGTTTTCCTTCCAATTGCTATTTTTTTGAATTTATTTATGGTTAGTTCGGAATCATGTGATGCTTCAATCAATCTAAACCGTGTAATGTAATGCCATATGGAACAACTTAATTGCTTTTTCACCTGAACATTCCAGATAATTTGAATAAATGAATTTTAGATTACAATTCATTTCAGATCTTTAAAATGAAATATATTTAGTCTGAGTTTTCAGATATTTAAAAATACTACCAAGAATGCAAGTTCAAAGATATTTTTAACAGTATTGTATAGTATTGTTTCATAAGCTTATAGGATATATAAGTTAGCATGATAAATATGCGTATAGTAGCAGAGAATAAGTTGTTTTAAAACTGATATTACTTTTGAATTTATTAATGGTTAATTCTGAATTATGTGATATTTTTTCTCCAAAAGTGTCTTTTTCTCATTACCTCTATGTTTCTATCATAGGCTAACAATCGAGTGGTGATAGGCTACTTACCATAGATTCTTCATTTATTGAATCCAAACCCATAACCGTCACGTGATATCGAACGATTGTAGGGCGACCTGCAAAAATTAAGGAACGTCGTTAATTCTTATTCAAAAAGCATATAAATCAGATTTAATACTTGAAATCGTCGGTTTTCGTTCAATTAAACTGTTGCACGCCCTTTATTTGTTTTAAAACGAAACAAAAGTGCATATTCTTTATTGAACACTATCAAAAATATATTGTTATAATATTGTAGAGAAACGCCTTCTTAAGGTTAAATGCTTTGTAAAGGTGGAACGTTGTCTCAACAACATGATTTAGCAGAATTGGTGGCTTGGGGGAGGTCGGTATTAGTTTGAAAGCAAGCCAAATATAACCCTTATTATTAGAAGCCCCTGGGGAGTCCACACCTCTCTTATACCAAATATAAAACCATAATATTAAAACTGGAAATACTAGACGAAGATCGGGACTAAGTAATAGGGATGCAATTAAATTAAACGAGGAAAATTATTTGAGACTAGGAGGTTTCGCTCCTTGCTCGCTAAGGTTAACTACGCAATCCTTCCATGTTTGAAATGCAAACTCTGCTCACTTTGCTCGATACACTGTGGACACTAAGCGTCCTAGCCCTTATTGTAAAACACAAACAATTAAGGTTGAGCTTCATTGATTTGCTTCTAATGCTGTAACTTAAATCAACACAGAATAAAATTTGTTGGCTTTAAAAAAGGTCCTTTTCTTGAATTTGTAAGCATTTAGAAGACGATTTCGGCGTTCAAATGAAACTAACAAATATTAAGAATTAAGATTATGGAGGGATTTCTCGCCAAGCTCACCAAAATCGCGTCAACCGTTAAAAAACTCGCCAGAAGTCCTCTATCTTGAACGGCAAGAAAAGCTTGAAAAACATTAAATATTCGGTTGTTTTTCAGGATTTCAATAGAAGTTTGCATGATTTCCACACTTAGCAAGTAAACACCTCCTCCAAAAATCAACTTTGGAGAAATCAACATAATTTTTAAATCTAACTCAAATTATTTAGATTTATTATTAAAGAAGAGAGTTCTCTTCAAATCAGCTTTCCGATAATCCACATAAATTAACGCAAGCACCTTTTGAAACGAATTATTTCTCCTTCTTCCTAAAATATTCCTCCCCTCTAACTTCCAAACCTTTCTTCAATCTATTCATTTGCAGGTTGAATTTGTCACCTTTTACTGTATCAATAATTACTAATAGCGCAGCTGAGATTCTTGTTTGCTCATCGAAAGGAAGGGTCAAGCCAAATCACATTCGGTCGTTTACGTTTGGAAAGTGAATCACGCGATCCATCATTTGCTGCAAACGTTGACAATCCCTATAACTAAATGATGCGTTTTCAAGGAGCTGCAGAAGGGAAATATGTGTATAATAGTTTAATGGCAAGAAGAAACCACAATATTAACTACACTCTTTTGAAAATACGATCCGAAGACTTCTGGAGCCACCATTTCAATTCCAACTGCTTAAATAGATTACATTGTTAAAAATATTCGCAAACTTATGGTTTGAAGTTCCTTTCATGGCAAACCATCCTGATGACCTAGAAGAGGAAGGGGGGCAGGGAGCGGCACAAAAGCATTTTTAATGACGAGAAAATGAACGTAGCAATGTTCTCTTCTCAGACGACTTCTGCTTTGGTTTTTATGCTGAAAATAAATTGGTTACCATTTTGAAAAACCAAGCTACTCGGAAAAAATTCCGCACATGAGAACTAAATATCCGATTTGGAAGAGACTAAATGATGGTCTGGGCCGCTATCTCTCGTAATGACCGCCCTGTGCATCATTAACACTGACCACTCACCGTTAAAGGGATAAGATTCCGACATTTGTACGGTCCCTTACTCTCCAGCAGTCGGAGATATTTCGTTCTCACGGACAAAAACCGAGACCACATTATTCTCGCGTGGTTGAAGAGTTCCTTAACGGTAAAGGAATACTTTGAATGAAATTGAAGACATGTTCCCAGAGACGAATCCAATCGATAAAATTTGGGAAACGTTTGGTTCAATTTGGAGGAGACTAAATAATTGTCTGAAAAGGTATCTATTATGCCATTACCACTGATCGTTCAACGTTACAGGAATGATATTCAGATCTTTTGTAGTAACTTAGCAGTAGTTATTTGGGACACTTTCATTCTCATGGGCGAAAGCGCCAGACCATGTTATACTGGTGTGGTTTGTGATTTCCGTAACGACTTAGAAAACCTTAGAATGGAATGGTAGGAATGTTCCACAGACATGAAACCAAACAAATATGTTTGGGATGTTCTAAGAAGAAGGCTTATTGGTCGCTTATAATACCCAGGATAGATTGAATTTCTGACTGAGTCTAATATAATGAATTGCTGCACAAAGTAACTGAAAAACGTCATTTATTGTATTTATTATTTTTCATTCAGTATCTTATACTTAAACTTCTACATTAAATTAATGTCCATTTATCTACATATTATAATCCATTTATATGTTATATCAGGACAACGCTTTTTAATCAATAATCAACTCTGTGCTAACTTTTTATGGTTAATTTGGTTGATACAAAAAAAACACTTGCTTTTATGTGGATGACATGAAGTTATGTTCAAAAAGATTTATCTTGCGAAAAACTGGTTAGCAACTTAAAATATTCTACACATAATTAAAGCATGACTTTCCACGAATATTCAAATTCTAAACTATGTCCTTTCCCTTATCCATCTCCAGATCAGATAATTATTTGTTAGTAAAAAATAATTATTGAAGAAAACATTTTAGAAATGTTTCATTTTTAAAATTATTTATTTCACCCAGATTAAGTAACTAAAATTATTCATCCATTATTTCTTTGTATGCAAATCATGTTGCTATCTAGGGACATACAAGTGCAATATGCATGCAAGAGGTGATATCTATTTATTATTAAAAGCAGATTACTCAGGTGATGCATCACTTGGCCGGAAAATCTTAATGGTTATTCTTTCTTTCCATAAAATCAATTCAAGATTTCTGTACTTCTTTTTTCAGTGATTTTAAAGAAAACATCAGCCTATCAATGAATGTTATTTACCCCAACTAAAAACTGCACTTGAATGGCCGTTCTCCATGAAGCATGTATTCATCATTGTCGTAAAACCATAAATATATAAGACATTATTGTGTGCCCTATTCTTGTAGGGAAAATCTATTCTCCTCTCAGCAAATTGCTACCCAGCAAGGAAATTATTTGGCTTGAAACTACATATGTAGAGGTTATTTAGAATCTCGGTGCTATAACTCATTTCAACAGACTGCAGTGATTTAACAGAAGATCTTGCGAATAATTACTGATTCACAACGGATTGTATTGGGCAATAGGGTTCACAGAAATTATCGAACTTGCCGTTAATGATCTTCGGTAGCATATCACTCGATTAGGAATAATAGTACTATAATAATAAAAGTTTGGGTATAATGAGCTTTCTCCTTTTTCTTGTTCATAGTTATTCTATAAAATTATTTGCCCCTTAAATATATTTAGTAGTATTATTCCCCTAAGTATTTTTCCATAATGCAAGTTAATAATAGTAATTTTAATTTATTTGAAACCGCTCAAGTCCAGTAAGATACGAATATTCCATGAAATTCTCTCTGTTTATTTTCAATACATCGAAGGGGTTGTAGTTTCAACAAACACCTAAAGAAGTCGTTTTAATACTTGAGAAACTATGCATTACTTTATAAGTTTTATTGTTTTGCCGAAAATTATTACATTTGTATGTATTCTACGTTTCAGTTGGCAACAATCTGCAATTTCACCCCGTTCCTTTTGTTTTTAGAAGTCTAAGAAATTGATCAGAGGCTTTTTTTTAGCAAGTGTCTTATTTTAGCTTTATTTGAGTTTAGAAGTAAATCATTTCACTGATGCTGATGAATTCATTTGGTGGACGGTGTGACTTGATTTTTAGCTCGCTTGCGCATAGGGCACTTAAATTTTATACACCGATGCTTGCTGCTTGATGAACCATCATTAGATATGCAAAGAGTGTGATATTGCGCTTACCTTGTGCTGCAGTTGATTGTCCTGTTTTTAAAAGAATTTTAATGCTTCTGCTTTTGATTTGTCTTTTTGTCTGGCTAACACAGTATAATTTTTTGAGCAAGAAGTATTTTTTTCTTTTATATGATTAGATCTCAAAATTTTAATTGACTAGAGATCTGATTAGAAATATGATATGATTTTAACTAATTTTCGTATAGGCTGCTTAAAAGGTTGTACTAGAAGTTTAGAGCTATATTAATCGGTATTTATACACCTATTTTGATGGATTCCGCAAAATTGGTGTAAAGACCGAATACCAATTTTATTGAACTAGCCTGTAGGGGTTTTGAGTTATCGTGTTCGCAGACCGATAGACAGACATAATGCCAAAAAATGTCTGTTTCTGTCTTTGAGTGGTCTAAAATAGGGAGATACGACAAAATATCGAAGTCAAATTTCTTGCCTATTGCAAAACTTTTTATACTTCGTAATCGAAAACGTAAACGCAAACCGTATTATCCTTGTCAGTAGCGAATCCAGGGGTGCTATGGGTAGAGATAAGCCAGAATTTCCGATTTTATTTAAATTCACTACACCTGTTTGTTCTTAATTTCCCTTTAAAAAACTTCTCAGGCTCGAAAATTTTCCTAATTTTCTAGTTATTCCACTTGCAATTGTAGCATTGACGTGGCCGAAGACATTTTTTGGCTAGTTATTTCATTGTATTTGTTATTAAATTATCGAAAGTATTCTATTGTTCTTTATGATTCGTATTGTCAGGTGAGTAAGTCTGTAAAGTTAAAGTGTTTTGGTTTACACAAGCCATGAGATTTGACATTCGTCACGACGATACAAATTGTTTTTGCCCTCAGCTCCCCCTCCCGACCCAAATCCTGGATTTGGCACTGATCCTTCTCCTGCCTAGGCATCCAGGGATCTGTGAATGACAGTCGATACAATAGCTCGAGTACTGAGGCAGGAGTCCTAGTAGCCATCATCGTCGACGGCCTGACCCCTCCCGTAGGAGATACGTACAATCACTAGAGCGCGTAATCCCACCATTATTGTACTCCCAGGAGAAAGGAGAACCGGCTTACTTATCCGGGGACTTCTAATTCACCTAGACTCATGGTGCCCCCCTGGGAGATAATCGAAAAGGTAAAAAAGCGCTGTAGTCTATTTGTTAAAAGTTCAGTATCTAAATATGCACTGCCGGAAAAAATCCCAACACCAAGAAAGAGTTGTGCTAGATAAACGAAATTTGACAGGCGTGTTTATACATCTGAAAGATGACGTCTATTTAAATTTCGCGCTAGGCGCATAAGTGTGGCACTAGTAGCGTCACTATGAACATGCAAATCAGGTTTGCTTTAAATACACACTGTAAAGTTCGT
Organism: Araneus ventricosus; assembly: GCA_013235015.1. Taxonomy (NCBI): domain Eukaryota; kingdom Metazoa; phylum Arthropoda; class Arachnida; order Araneae; family Araneidae; genus Araneus; species Araneus ventricosus. Next base: position 38,827 of record BGPR01011437.1, read on the forward strand.
GAGCGTTCTTTATCGTTGAGATTTGACGTAGTGAGTGGATATTAGTCAAGAATGCCTTTAAGAAGACGAAGAAGCCATTATCAACAGCTCACTGAGTTTGAACGAGGTCGTGTAGTAGGGCTAAGAGAAGATGGATTTTCTTTCCGCAATATTGCAGAAAGACTTGGCAGGAATGTATCCACTGTGCATGACTGTTGGCAGCAGTGGTCAAGGTAAGGTACTGCCTCAAGAAGACCGGTTTCCGGGCAACCACGTGGCACTACTGAGAGGAAAGACCACCGTGTTGAGCGTATGGCTGTGGCGCATCGTACTGCGTCTGCGGCAGAAATTCGAGCTGCAGTTGACACCACAGTGACACAACGAACTGTTACAAATCGGTTACTTCAAGGACAGCTCCGAGCCAGACGCCCTGTAGTGTGCATTCCACTGACTCCAAACCACTGCCGTTTGCGATGTGAGTGGTGTCAAGCTAGAGCTTATTGGAGGACGGAGTGGAGATCTGTTGCGTTTTGTGATGAAAGCCGGTTCTGCCTTGGTGCCAGTGATGGCCGTGTTTTGGTTAGAAGGAGACCAGATGAGCGCCTGCAACCAACCTGTCTGCGGCTTAGATACACTAGACCTATACCTGGAATTATGGTATTGGGAACAATTTCCTATGACAGCAGTAGCACTCCCGTGGTTATCCCACGAACCCTGACTGCAAATTTGTACGTCAGTTTGGTGATTCAACCTGTTGTGCTGCCATTCATGGACAGAATTCAAGGGGATGTTTTCCAATAGGATAACGCTCGCTCTCATACCGCTGTTGTAACCCAACATGCTCTACAGAGTGTCGACATGTTGCCTTGGCCTACTTGATCACCAGATCTTCCTCCAATAGAGCACGTATGGGACATCATTGGACGACAACTTCAGCGTCATCCACTACCAGCATTAACCGTCCCTGTACTTACCGACCAAGTGCAACAGGCATGGAACTCCATCTCACAAACTGACATCCGGCACCTGTACGACATGATGCATACATGTTTGCATACTTGCATTCAAAATTCTGGCGGTTACGCCGGTTATTAATGTACCAGCATTTCACATTTGAAATGGCTCTTCTCGCGCTTACATTAACCTGTGATCTTGAAACTTTAATCAATTCAATATGTTACCTAGACAAATACATTGCCGAAATTTCATTACCCTACAATAATTTGTTCTTAGTGTTGAGATTATTTTTTTCCCGTCAGTGTAGATTTCTTTACAGTTATAAAACAAATACAAATAACTTTTGAAATCACATTTTCCTTCTAAATGCTTCCGAGTTGACGTTTATTTTCTAACTTTACTTTGAATAGCTTCCTTCATCATTGTTTATTAATATGACGGAAAATCCTCTTTTTTCGAGTAGAATCATTAGCTCAATTTGAAAAATACCTACATATAACTGGAAATCTAAAAATGCCCAAGTTTCGACATAGCATTATAGAAAAAAATATACAAGTTCTTCTTCAAGATTTCACTTACAATCTTAAAGTAAGGAAGTTGACAGAAAGTTTCTCAAGCTTCTTATTATTGCGTGAAATCTTTTTACAAAACTTTCATTTTAATATGTAGATTTCTATTTCTGACACTTCGCAAAATTAAAAATGGAGTACCAGCAAATATACAGTTGCTTTGAGCGGGTGTGCAAAAATACGAATAAAGCTGTTTAACACATCTGTTTTTTCAACGCTTATTGAAAATTTCGTCTCGTAGCTTATTCCTTTTCAAAAAAGTGGATGTTTTCTCCCCTCGACATGCTAGTATACCAGGTAAAGAATATTACTTATTAAACCTATTGAAAAATGATTTCCCTAGGTATTACGGAACCAAACATTCTCGATTGGTATTGCCGAAAGTCTTGTAAAAACATCAAATGCTCCTTCTTACAGTAGAACTTCGATTAACCGTCACCGTCGGGACCAGGACTGTGACGGATAACCGAATAGACGGATAACAGAAATCTTTCAATACATATGTACAGTAACGTGATTTCATTGCTATCTCGGAAAGAAAGTGAGAATAAAATCCTTTAAAAGTGAATAATATACCCAAGTTGTATTTAATTTTACAAGATGATCAATATAAACTTCAATACAAGAGTAGTGATGTACACAAATGTATGGTAAAGCTATAATCTTACGTTGCTTTTTACATGATGACGAATAACAGAAACTGACGGTTAAGTGAGTGACGGTTAATCGAGGTTTCACTGTATAATGATGTTCACTGCGTATACTTTTCTTTCTAGTATAAAAAAGAGTATAAAGTAATACAGTAAAAATTAAATATAGTAACGTAAAATAGTAAATAATATAATCTAGTATAAAGTATCAAAAAATTCGACATCGACATTTTCATGAATTTCTACTTTCTAGATCTCACAGAATAGTCCAAATAGTTATTTTTGGAATTATGCTTGCCAGACTATGAATACAATAACTCAAAAAACGGAACGAGCTAGACGAATGAAATTTGGTATATGGTCCTTGCAACAAAACTGTAGATCTGTATAAAATTTTGGACACCAGTGTGAAATCTGTTTGTCTGTCCATCCATATGCATGGGAGCGTGATAACTCAGAAATGTAACGAACTAGATGGATGAAATTTGACATGGTTTCATTATCAGAATTGGATATCTCTATCAAACTTTGGACCAAAACAACACAGGATTGACTGTCTATCATGACGTCTTCCAATTCAAAGAGCACAAACCAAACATCAAGACAAATTTCAAAATCCTCCTAACAAATCGAAGAATAAAAGTCTCGTGGGTTAAAGCGCAATATAGGCAATGAGAGAGCAGACCAACTGGCAAAAGACGCAACGCAACATGGGCAACCCTATTCACTTACTAAGCTTCCTAAACCGCACATAAAAGGCCTCCTCCGGAAGAGCATGCTTGAGGAGTCGAAAACTTTATGGAAGAATGGCGATACAGGCAGGAAAATCTATAACATCATGCCCTCAGTTAGTCTCCATCCCATTAACTGGATTAGAGAGGATGTTATCTTCTTCTCTCAACATGGACCTTTCCCTGCCTACCTCAAAAGGTTTCACCTCTCTGACAGCGATTATTGCAGTTGTGGTGGAATTGGCACGGTACTTCACTATGCAACGCAGTGTGTTCTCACAGTGTTTTGGCATATGAGGAAGCCAGCGCCAAACTTCGAACAAGAATGGCTGAAAAGAGTCGCCATTATAACCTCGTCTCCAGGCATAAAATTCGGAGGATAGCTAAATTCATAAGCGAAAACAGAGATCTCTTCCGGCCTCCCTAGTCTTCAACTTTCCAACGAATTCAACCAACAACCTCCAAATTACCAGACATCCCCCTCCCCCATTCAAAAAAGAAAAGTAAAACAGCATCTAAAGGAAAGAACACTAGTACGAACTAATAGTGTAAAAGTGAAAATGCCTGTGCTGTACATAGTGCAAATATCTCTTTCTTTTTTTGTTTGTTTCTGTTTGTTGTGTGTTTCTTTTTTTCTTAACTCTTTGGGGCACGAAAGATAATAAGATGCATAATTATACACGTGTACTGATTTAGAGCTTTATGAAGCTGAAAAATATTGCTGTAATTTTTAAGAATTGAAAGAAATTAAAGAATGCGTAAAACATGCAGAAATTAACTCAACATGCTTCAAAGAGTGAAATAAAATTCTCGTGTCTTGCCCATCAAACCGTTCAGTGACCGGTCTGGTCATGGGTATGAGTGTGAGAGACGGCGTTCTGTTCTGTCTGTATGTCTGTTCAAGTGTATGCGAACGCGATAACCCAAACATGTAAGAAGGTGGATAGAGGAATTTTAGTGCATGATCTGTATACCCAAATATAGTAAAGCATAATTTTATACGTCTTTCAACGGATCGACGTAAAACAACGTATAAATAAAAGGATGTATAATCAAAATTTTACTAAACAGCTTTGATTATTAGAAATTTAATGTTATTAATACAAAAAGTTTTTTAAGATGGTACTAGCACAATAATACATAGTATGGAAATCAATAATTAAATTTTTAAATTAAATATTTATCATAGACGTGAGAAAAATCATACCTTTATTGCATATCTTGAGAACTAATTATAAATATTTTATACAATTTATGTGCATTCGGGTAGGCGTTTAATTTAAAAAAAACCTTCAATCGTCGTCTGGTGTGCTGATTGTCGGAGTATTAAGTACAGCATTATGCACCGAATTAAGTTCATTGAATTGTTTTTCTACTTATATTTTGACAAACAGAATAAGTTCAAAGTTTTTCAATGGAGTCCATTGCGTATTTAAAGGAATGTGGAATAACTTCTTCATATTCATCATAGCTCAGATCAGCAAATCAGTCTTCAATGAATTTATTAACCCTTTGCGGAGAGGTAACGGCTTATAATGTGCTCCACAGTTCACCGATCTTGAGATTGAGCGTAGGAAATCCAATTAACGAAGAGGATAGCGGCTAAAATTCGGACATAAATGCGTGTATTATCCATCTATTCAAACCCCTAATCTTATTACACTGTGTACAAAAAGTTTTATATAATTAAATAAGCACAGAGTTGGAAAAAATGGGATGGCGTATAAAGTGCGCCAACCTGACCTAAGTGTTCTAAAAAGTTACCTGTCCGCAAAGGGTTAACTGTGAAAAATTCCGAAATCATGATATCAGTATCACAGCTCATAGACTAGAAAGGGAGAAATTTTAGAAAGGAGGAAAACGCCAACTTTACCATTACAATGGATAGGGATAAAACGACGTATAAATGTAAACGGCGTATAAATGAGAAACATATAAACGGTATTTTACTGTACAAAGTTCATTCTAATTTTGTACGAAATTTGGCAACTATTTATCTGTCTGTTTGTGTGTATATGAACTTGATAACTCACATACACAAATAGACAGACGCAACAAGGTAGGTACATAAAATTTGGTATGTGGGCTTGACACCGATTTAATAGATATAGGAATTGCAGTTTTCCAGCGTAGCTATTCACCTAAATTTAATCACGTAATTTTAATTCCTCTCAGCTATATTTTTCAAAGCGCCGAACAGTTTACTTTTAATAGATGCATCGCTAATCAGAGATAACGAAGTCCTTGAACGATCACGTGTTTGATGCATGCAAAGCACATGACCGCGTGGAAGTCGCGTTCTTTTTAAACGGCGTATCATGTTTTAATTATCAACAGACGACTCCGAAGACGTCTGCGCGAGGCAGCGAGAGTGACGCGGGGTTTTCCCCAATGACGGTGGCATGGGCGTTGGTTTGGTCATGTATCGAATAATACCAGGGTGGTAAAATGTTTTCTCTTCTAACTATTGTTTAGCAACGGATTCGGAAACTCTCCGCGCTTTTGCGCAAGCGCCGGGCGGAGTTATTTTCATCAAAATAGGGGGAAAGTGAAGAATGGAAGGGTGATATTTACATTTTACTGAGCGTGATCTAACAAAGAACTCTGGAAATGCGCTCATATGACTCATTGCCTGACACCCTCTTTTCGCTGTAAAATCGTCCAAAAGTGGTAATATCGGAATCATTTGCTGAACAGTACTTTAACTATGCTTAAACCTTAAAACCTCTTTTAAATCTGCCATTTGTGTATAATCATATCTTTGTGAATATAACTCTGAAAATATGTGTGTCTGAGATAAATAAATTTAGTATTTTAAACATTGTTTCCTTCATTGTCTTTGTGCATACCCCTAGGTGCACTCAAGTCAATTTTCCTTTTTTGTTGTAGACGAGTTTGGGAATAAAACCCCACACTCTACATAGATATGTATCAAAATTTGGACTAATTTGGTCAAAGGGAAGAGATCCAGGATTCATATTGATTCTCTTCACTGTACTACGAACCTAAACATAATAGCGCCGTATTGTGTAAGTATACGAGAAAGTCGAAGGGAGAACATTCCCCTGGTTCTATGCATACTTTGTATGCAACTTACGGGTATTTACTTAATAAGTGTAAATTGCTACAGGAAAACTGGATGAATTAAACTATAGACATTTTTATAGATTAACCCTTCGTAGAAGGAGCTGGTCTATGGTACAATTTGGGAGGGGCAGCGTATGGAGTACGCCAGGTCATTCCTTCCGCCATCTGCTTCAAATTTCCACCCAATTTTTCTTAGTTCACCTGAAGGGGCCCTCTTTCTCGGTTCTTGCCCCTGCAGTTACACCGATAATCCCAAAAAGAAAGTGGTTCGATTTTTTCAGCAAGAAGTTTTCCATGATATACTGTAAGAATATGGTTTTCAATGACGCATATTGAATCGAGTCTGAACTGAAGCTGAATTTGTTCACGTTTGGAATTGCGGTTTTTGTAATCCGTTATGTGTACGTTTTCAAAATTTGTTTGCGACATAACTGAGATATAATGTGCCATTCACAAAGTCAATTGCAGTGAATGCTTCCTAAAATGGAATTTTCCGTTATATGGTGGCGTAGGGGTGAAAGAACCCTATGTCTCAACACTATTCCTGATAAATTTTCTTGAATCACCAGTGGATCACTACGAAGCTTGCCGTTTGTGTTTTTCATCTTTACAATTTCTGTTGTTTAAGAATGAGAGGTGCTACTTTGGAAAGTTTGTGTTGCAAATTATATGTGCAAGTAAGAGTTTCAAGTAAAATATTAATCAAAGAAAACTTGGTTTTCTATGCTAAGATTGACTGCAAGTGATTATTTAAAATCTTGTAATATGTTGCTTCCACTGATTCAAAACCCCTTTTTGTGACACAAAATAGTATGCGTGAACATCGAATATAACAAAGAAAAACATTTTTAGTGCATAATAAGGTAATTCACTGTTAAGACTGAGTTAACTCTTGAAACAGTATAATAGTATTTCATAAAGACTTTTATGGAAGAGGTAGTTGTTTTACATTTACTAATTCGGTAAAGAGTAAGCTGAAAAAATATATATATGTAATGACTAAGAAATTTTTCCATCTTTAAAATAAATCTTTTTTTAACGACAGTTATTTTTTAATTACGAACGAATTATTTCTAATTCAATCCTATGATAAAAACACTTCTATTCTAACTAGACTCGCAAGAGTCGCAATGCTTCTAGAGCCTCAACTTCGGTACTTTTCCCTTTTTGGTATTATAAAAACTCTCCGCGTCTGCGTAATTCGCTCTTTCGTAATCATGTAACGCTCTAAGCAGTTCACGCCGTTTTAGGCGTAATTCTCCACTCCTGGCCATGGATTTAATATTCCCATAATCTTTTAAATGTTTAATCTTAATATATTATTGAGTACTCTATAACTTATTTAATTTTCCTTATCTTCGAAATATAATAAAATGTTTTAGACATTTAACGACTGCAATCTTCTTCAACTACCTCTACACTTCACTTAAATGTGACTACCTTCGGAGCACTTTTTTTCAAATTTTTAAATTTTTAATGAAACATTCATGTTTTTAATTAAAATGAGTTATAAAACTAAGAATTCCAATGCGATTTCATTGGAAATTTCATTGACTTTCAAAATATAGGCAATTTTTAGCAAAATTTTAGTGAAAATTTGCACTTACGCCAAACCTCCTATAATAAGTTCTATTGAATATATTTCATCAATATTTGCACAGTATATAGCTAACATGCTTATTTGTGTTATGAACTAGGATATTTTTAATACCTCGAAAGGTGTTGGAGATATTCCAAACTTTGTGAACAAACTCGAATTAAAAAAAAAAATCATCGATTTTTCTCACTAAAAAGTCATTAAAATAAATAAATATAAGCAGAGAGTTTAGATTCTAGTTCATAACATAGCTAGAAACAAATAAAACATTTTAGCCAAATTTCATTTTAATATCTTAAAGACATTTTCCAAAATGATGTTTGCCGCGTAGAAAAATATCGAAAATTCCAATTTCTCAGAAAACGCTTTTAAAGATTTTCATAGAGTACAAAAAATTTTATACCCATCTTAGAATCTTAAAACTCGCCATATTTTCAAGTCAAACCCTCTTTTACTTGATTTTAAATGACTTTTGTGTTCTTTCAGCTTTTTAGATTTTTTCTGAATGATTTTGTGTATAGATAGTTAGTGGCGTCTCGATATCTGAATTAGCTTTTTGCCAATTTTCATGTAATTTTTAAGCATCTATGAATAAATTTACATTTAAAAACACTTGAGAACAGGTAATAGTTCAAAATAAATGGAATTAAATTATAAAACTGCAAATTGAGCGCCAAAAAATAATTTTTACTGTTGTAATTACTGTTGTGTTGTATTTTTTTAAAAAAAGCGTCGCTAAAAACCAATAAAACAACAAAAAATAAGAAATGGAAGCTTAAATCCATATTTTTAGACAATATATTGCTTGAGAATTTAAATATAGTTGTTCAAACTAATTGTTTGTATTTTTAAGGCTCTTTCAATTGCCACTCCCGGTATCAGAATTGTCACTTTATTCCAGTTCACCGGTTATTATTTATGCTATAACTTTATTTGTAATTATAGTAGGAACAAAATTAAAGCATTTTTATATACCTAAATGTACGGTCTATAAAATGAACAAATAAAACAAATTTCGAAAATTTTCTGTAAAACGAGGAATTTAGGGTAGTCACATACCTTAACGGAACAACGTTTCATATATGTGTATACAAACTGTTTTATCGTTGTTTGATTCCAAAATACTTCTAGGTTGTGTGCATCGGTATAATTTGTCATTTCAATATTCTTAACTTAAGTTGGTAGTAAATAATATTTAAAAATTTGTTAATAAAAAAATTTCAATAAAAAAATTGTTTTCTTTGATCTCTCTATTTTTTATTTCATAACGCAATGGACAACTTTTGTTTCAGCTTCTTCCACTGTAGTTTCATTAATTTTTTAAGTGTCTAAAAAGGTAGGTGATTAATTAATTAGAGTGGATATTGTATTTTATTTGTATTTCAAATTCTTTGCACCATAATTATTTTTAGGTTTTAATATAGCCAACTTTTTAACATTTGGTACCCCAACCTTTTATCACACAGGTTGACCGCACCGCAAGGGCAGATGGTTAGATATATAGTTCCACAGGTTGACCACACTACAAGGGCAGATGGTTTGATATATAGTTCCACAGGTTGACCACACTGCAAGGGCAGATGGTTAGATAGTTCAACAGGTTAAACACCGCTAGGGCGGGTGGTATTTCATGAATAAAGGACCACTGCTATGACTAGTGGCTGATGCATAGTTGGATTGCTATAATCCTTGCTGAAAGTGAGAGAAGTCTGCTTCCACTCAGATCTTGTCTCGTAATGAATAATTTTTTGGATGGATGGTGGTGGCGCTTCAAGTGCACATTACCTAACAATGTACACGACACTGCTTAAATAACCCTAAGGTCTTAAATAACCCTAAAGTCTTAAATAACCCTAAGGTTATAGTTGCAGGGGAATGGAGTGGTGTTATGTTAAGTTAGGAGGGAGGAGAGGGCTCAGAAAGAACAGTCGAAAATTCAAAGCAAGAAAAAACTCGTTGCGTCCTCCGTACGCCAGTCCCTCCCCCTAAGGGTTAATAACTGCTGAATATTTGAATTTAAGAAACTAGCTATGTAATGTTCACTTACCATCTTTCTTTGGGGGTTTCATCTTGTCATAAGATTTAGAATCGGGCAAGATGTCAGCAAACTGAAGTAGCTTTCCACCATTAACAGAAACTGTTCTGTAACACAAAAGAAAATTGTGAAAATTAAGCATTTAGTTATTAGTAAGTTA